>CM065663.1:1318167-1498843 GCA_033220385.1 Triplophysa yarkandensis | reverse complement strand
AGAGGAATCCTCGGGTATGAAAACGGGGATTATGCAAGTGATTAATATCATACAAGATTTTACACCAACCATATCTAATTATCATAGGAATCAGTGTATCTGAAATATCTTCTTTTGAATTTTGCAGAATAAAGATACAAAATACAAGAAGGTAAGTGAATGATGTCAGACATTTTAAGTAACTCAAATTTTTCTTAAATGTGACACAGGAATGGGTTCAAACTATCTATTTTTTGGGGTTGATTTGTCGATTTTTGCCCCAACATTGGGTTTAATTAAGCCACATTTTTTTGACGCAATGTTTTTTGCCTTTTGTGTAGAATTATTATAATTGAATAACTTAAGCAATTGAGTAGACTTTTTCTAAATATCTTTTCTTTGAGGTTGATGTAGTTCAAGACCATTGAATGCAGACGTCATTGGTTTAATTCCAGAACAAATTGAAATAAATAAATGTCAAAAGAAAGTGTCAGATGTTTTGCATAAAGTTTCCTTGTCAACTCTTAATGAAGGTGACAATTAACCTCCAGAAATAAAAAAGCTGAACAATTATATGGAAAGAGCCATTCATTTTGGAAACATTGTGATTTCTGTCACACATGAGGTTGATCCCTTCATCATCCACACCGAAACAAGTTTGCTTAATGTATTCCCATGGATGAGATCCCCTTAAGATGTCTATCTGAACACATATGTTATGTCGTGGTGTAAATGGCAGTCAGACATTGAAGTGTTTACTATGTCTGTTGGTATCTGACAGATCGCAAGATAAAATGTGATGGTCGCATTTCTTGGTGCTGTTTAACAGCATTAGCATAGCTTTGAGGTTGCTTTCCACAGGCTCCGTCTCCCTCTCTCTCTCTCTGGCTCTGTCTCTCTCTCTCTCTCTCTCTCTCTCTCTCTCTCTCTCTCTCTCTTCCTCTCTCTCTCTCTCTCTCTCTCTCTCTCTCTCTCTCTCTCCCTCTCCCTCTCTCTCTCTCTCTCTCCCTCTCTCTCTCTCCCTCTCTCTCTCTCTCTCTCTCTCTCTCTCTCTCTCTCTCTCTCTCTCCTCTCCTCTCTCTCTCTCTCTCTCTCTCTCTCTCTCTCTCCTCTCCGTCTCACTCTCTCTCTCTCTCTCTCTCTCTCTCTCTCTCTCTCTCCCCTCCTCTCTCTCCCTCTCTTCTCCTCCTCTCCTCCTTCCTCCTCTCTCTCCTCTCTCTCTCTCTATCTCTCTCGCTCTTCTCTCTCTCTCTCCCTCCTCTCTCCTCTCTCTCTCTCATCTCTCTCTCTCTCTCTCTCTCTCTCTCTCTCTCTCTCCTCTCTCTCTCTCTCTCTCTCTCACTCTCACTCTCACTCTCACTTCTCTCTCTCTCTCTCTCTCTCTCTCTCTCTCTCTCTCTCTCTCTCTCCTCTCTCTCTCTCTCTTTGCTCGCCACTTTCTCTGTGATGGGGCATCATCGCATTGCTTCATCTGAAGAATGTAATGTTGTAATGTTATATTTTTACGCTCCAATTTCTTCTTTAGCTCCGGACAATTAACGTAACTGCTTCACTTTTGTTGTTCAGACGATTTCAGTTTTGTATTTTCTCTGTATTTTGGATCTTTAGGAACTTTTCAGTATTT
Source organism: Triplophysa yarkandensis (assembly GCA_033220385.1). Lineage (NCBI taxonomy): Eukaryota > Metazoa > Chordata > Actinopteri > Cypriniformes > Nemacheilidae > Triplophysa > Triplophysa yarkandensis. The sequence continues at coordinate 1,497,240 of CM065663.1, read as the reverse complement.
TGCTTGGCCTGTTTGATAAAGTTTAAAGACCGATGATCAGGCCTTTAGCAGTCATATGGCTTGCACACATTTACACGCTTTCTGAAAAGTGGTTACGAACAGCACAGCATCTGTTACATCACCTCATTAATATTCATGAGTCAGCTGATGAATGTATGTTTCAAACTGTCTCGGCCTTGATTAACACACAGCAGTTGTTTAAGCTCTTTTAAGGTGGATGGCAAACGTTAACGCTGTTCTTCTGCTGACACTTTCTGGTAGCGCTGTTCTATTTGTAAATGCAGTTCTAGCTGTCCACGGTTATGTAACTTGACCTTTTTATGGAAATCGTAAAAAACAGCGGCGTGCATGAATACCTCCATTTCCCTGACTCCGGCTGCACTGCTGGGGACCTTCGTTGAGTGTAAAATGAAGGCAGGAATGATGATGTCATTTTGGGAGGAAAAATCTGAGCATTGAACTTGAAGTCCACCTAAGGGTTTGCTCTTTTTGGTAACAGTGGTAAATGTCTTGAAAATCTCTGAACGTCTGCCTCCTCGCATGCTTGTGTATTTAGCTAACTACGCGGAAACATGTTGATGGCTGTTTTTAAATCAGCGTAATTACAGTGCTATAGATTAATGTATTTATGCAGAAATCTGTTTTTGGATCATTAAGAATTTAACATTGGTTAAAAATTTTTAAGAACACACATTCGTATGTCTATACGATAAATGTACAGTTATGCAAGATTTATATATATCATTTTATGGTTTTGCCTTTTGCTTTATCCTAAACAACTATACATTTAAACTACACATATAAAACTTTACTAGTATGTATGTTCACTAGAAATGAAACCCTGACCTCTAAAAGGACTTGAAGTTGTAGTTATATCATATTATTATTTATTATCTGCAAATTTGATCTAACATAAAACTTTTGTAAGAAATATTTATTTCATATTTAAATCTATTTTAGAGTGGTTTTGCAAGGAAACTTTTGAAATGTGTTTCTTTAACTGTATCTTAAGACCCCACAATCCCTCTGGAAAGATGGGACATGCATGCTTTATTAGTTTAATATGCTGTATCTGTTGTTTTTGTAAATAAACTTTTGAAATATGTTAAGATTAAGGCATATTTAGGCTTGTATCCACAGTGACAGTGAGATGATTTAGGGAAGCAATAACACAAGAAGAGTTTACAAGGTCTCAACCATGCTAACCAAAAAAAGAGTGTACAGCAAATGTTAATATGTGTTAATTATACGTTTTTATTTTAGCCCTTTTGAAACTCCTCAATTGTCTCTTTGCAAACTATATTTCGGTTGTAAAACGCCCAAGAAGGAGAGTTTGGTAACTTTGTCTTTGGTTATTTTTCAGTGGTTTTGTTCTTCGAAGTGTACACTAGCCAGATCAGAAACAGTGTCATATCTCCTCCCCCCTGGTGATTTGTACAGCATGAGAACAGGCCAAATCATCAGTCTCATTAAACTCTAATGAGCCTGTAATGATCCCCTACATCTATTGGATAAACCTGGAGCGCATTCATCTCCATTCTCTCTCCATATTGTGCTTTGTTGGCTCGATCACCTCTAATTTGTGGCTTGTCATCTTGACCTTCAGAGGAAGCGAATCATTAGGATGCTGCACTGTATTGATGATGCGGGGGTTTTTGTGCTGAGACACGATGTCTTGTGAAATCTTCTTAAGCCCGTATTCTCGTCCCTTGTGTGCGTGCATTCCTGTATGCATAATTATTAGAATCTTGAGCGCTAGTGATGTGTTGCGATGCAAAATACAACAACATTTTTAGACTTTTGGATTTTCATGGACTATTATGGAAGTCAGACCAAAGTAAGGGACGATGGACAAGCACACAATAGGGGGAGATATGCCTGTCTATACTTGCAGTATTAATGTTTATGAATTACATTTTTGGACAGAAATACGATACAATAATCATAAAATAGCTTATTTATCATGTAGTTTAAACATCTTACATAGTAACTTATGTTTTTATTACCGTAGAATTGACATGGACAAACCACTCTACAGGACGCGCTCCTTAAGTATGTCATCTGTGACATATATACGTCAAATCTTTGTCCTCTGTCAGCGACCTTAGGTGTTTTGAAAGGGATTAACTTGTAAAATTTCATTGAAATTCATAACCTCACCCCTAGATGCTGCTAGATTTTGCAAACTGGACCTTTAATGTTATCCCTAGGGACGAGTTTTTCAGTTTATTTGGTCGTACGTCTTTTGTTATCCATGTTTTGTTCAAAGCTAGACACCCCGGTGTTTACTGCATTTGAGATAAAGTGCCATTACATTTTATCTTTTCATATTCAAGGAAGGTAAATGAGAAAAACATTGCTCGTACATTAGCTTCTACCGGAGGATATTAAAGACGGTTTCAATATTAATCATGAGCAGCACTCGGTGGCAGAATGGCCTTTGCGGCATCAAAAATATGAGCCTGAATGAATGTGTTATGAGCCTGATCAATACAGTCTATGATTTTTCAGCTTGCTGTGCCTTTCTCCCCTACGGTTACAGATGCGTTCCGAGATCCCCGCATTCACCGAAGCCACACACGAATGCAACAAATCTCTTTATACACAGCGGTGTAATTAGCTTCTGCATTTCTTCCAAATAGGCCGTAACTGTTTGCTGGATGAATCCAGACCTCCGCAGAAAGACACAGTTGGAGGAAAATGGCAGAAGAAAGAAGGTGGTGGGGGAGGACTCAATATTGCTGTTGTTGTAGACCGATTCTCTTCCCTTCATTCGTTCTGAGAGAGCTTAGGAGTCGCGTTTCTATAGAGAGATGCTCTCTGGACGTATGTGGGCTGTGAGGCCAAACAAAACACTAAAAGGTGGACCATCAGACTGTTTTTTTGCTTTGGGCAAGTACCGCTAATGGGCTTTAGGAAGCGATCTGAATGACTCCTCGGTCACTGTGTGGGGAACACAACAGGACCAGCGAGTCTGTGTTCACCAAGACAGACATTGTGACATAATTGACAGAGACATTGTGGAGAGATGACCTCAAGAAACCCCACGATCTCTCCAGCGACCGGGCTGTCTGTTGCGACAAAAATATTATAAAAAGCAAATTAATATTGTTATGTCTAGGAAGTCACTTAAATGTGCAAAAAAATGTAGTTTGTCGAATATTTTTGAGGTCACTTACTCGGAAGCTTTTGAATTTCGCTTTTTGAATAATTTTCCAATTACGTAGTCAGTTTTTCGTTGTATGATAAAACACAAATCTGTTTAGTCAAATATTTAATCACCTTGCTTTATATAACAGGTTCTTAAGATCATTTTACTAAATGGAGACATTGCCCCAGATATGGACATCTTGTGTATATTGTGTGCCAGACTCTAGTTTATAAACTGTGTCCTACTTCTATGAATAATGGGATGTGCATCATTTGGTTTGGATCGCAGGATAGAGCGTGACCTCAGCTGCACCGCTGGTAGAGTTGGCAGCAGTATGTGTGTGCGTGTGTGTGCCACAGGCAGCTTCAAAGTGAGAGAGCGCCCTCAATCCGAGCGTCATTGATCAGAGAGACCTCCACCTCATGCCTTGCAGCCAAACATTGCTGAAGAGGAACTAGAAGGGAAACAATCTGGAATGTTTGAGACCGGTGAGCCAGACGTTGCCAGAGGCATTGCGGTTTAGATTCGAGCGGTGGAGCGACTAAGATAAGACCCCACTGGGAGATGGGAGGAAAGGTGAGAGGCGGGGGGGTAAGGGGTGGATCTCCATCTGCGAGACCCCAGGTCCAGCTGGCACAGGTGCTGAAGAACCCAGAGGAGCTGAGACAGCCTGCTCAACCAGACCTGGGTGTAAAAGACATCTAATGCAGTACTGACAGTGCAGGTGGTGAACAAAAACATCCACTTGGATTTGTTAGTGCCCACTAGTCCTCTTTTTTCTTGGAAGAAATAAATATATTCACTTGGATCTTTTTGAGGATTTTGACGATTTTGTGTATCATTTTGCATACTCACCGTCATGCCATTCCAACCTCGTACATTTTCTTTTAGATTTGTTTTCATTTTATGAGCAACCTCAGGTTTTTTTCTCAAACAACCAAAGAGGTATTGAAGTTAACTTCAGAATGTATGAACAAGGACTGGTAGACTGCTGTGAAAATTGAAGAGCATCTCTTGACAGAAATGCAATAAATATACTATGTCTTCAGACCTTACATAATGAACGCTTGTATTTTTATCATTTATAATGATTCTGTATGCAGTCCGAATTTTAATGGAATCTGTTGGATGCAAATCACAACGTCAACGTTATTAAATGCTGCTAGATTTTAATAACTTGAATATCAATAAAAAAGGAACAAAAATCAGTTTTAGGCGAGTGCAATATATTAGGACATTCCACGAATCACAACATTAAGGTACTAAGAACAATTATAAGTTGGACTGTCATTTAACTTTGTGGAAAATGTAAGTTCTTTAATATTTCACTTCAATCAAAATACGTAAAGTAAAACTGAAATTTCAATCAATCAAAAATGCTGAAAGAGAGATAAATGTTTGGAGTGCAGAACAAGATATGCTTTTAAGTTTTTCTCAAACAAGGCCTTTCACTTCACCTCTAAATGTAGAGCACAAGCTATTTTAATTATTTAATAACTTAATCATTTCTTGTTGGAGCATAGATGCTGAATATCTATGAAAAACCCAAGGATGAATAGACATGGACAAACATAGACTTTTCTCAGAACCACTTCTTCATGACCGAACAGCCATCTGATATTATATGTGAGAATATGATGCCTTCTAACTCCAATTCAGAGGAAATTGACAAGCTCAAGGAGCTATCATGAACACTTCAGACTTTAAACTATAAAGACAAGTCAACAATTTGCCAAAAACAACAGCAAGCGATGCTGCACAGAAATTGATTATAGATCCAGTCCGTCCCATCCTTCTGATGCCGGACAGGCTGAGAGGGGGCGGCTTGCTATTCTCACTGATTGTCCATTAGATTCTGCATTAATCCCTAAATGCAAAATCAATAAAGAGAGGCAAATGAGATCAGAGCTCTTTTACAGAGACACACGGAGAGAAACACACGCTGGTGCAAGTCATGCTTTCAGATGATGTTTGTTCATTTTATCTCACACAGTGTGTTCAGAGAGGAGATGCTCTAAAGATCTGAGACGTATAGATATTGATCTTCATACCCCAACAGGTAGTCATGAAATCACAAGATGTCGTTTTTCTTGCCAGTCAAGCTGATGGTGTCTTTCATACGTTACAGTTTTTGTCTGATCCTCAGAATCATGAAGACGTGAGTTTTGTTGGTCCTCATCTGTGCTCTGTTTAACCAGGCTGTGGCCGGTCCATCTGTTCTTGGTTTTAATGTCTAAAGCAGTGCGGTTATCTGTAGGGTGCATGTAAAGCCCATCGGTTTCAAGCTGCGTACATACTGACGTCCCCACACAGATGGCGGTGATCAACCGTACCGTGACATTCAGGGTTAATCTTTAAAGTTGTCCTCACACGCGCGGAAACGCGCAGTTGTTAGAAAAGAGGATTTAAGAAACAAAGCACAAGTGCATCATGGCGACTAGAGATGTGTGTGTATCTGTGTCAGCACCTGCATCTTTGTTTGCTCAGTTGTGCAATTCACTTCTTCCCAAAGGATCTATAGAATGAATGGTTAGATATGATTGGCTAACGCTGCCCACCTGCTTTCTCCGTGTTTGTTTTTGTTCGGGTGGCATTGATTTCTGTATTGTTGTGTATTATTTGAACTTTGGCTGAACTCGATTCACTGCATATATTAGTGTTTGGTTGATGTCTGTGTGGAGTCTTGTACGCTTTTATGGGTCCTGTTGGGATTATTAAGTACCTTAGCAATAACAAGATGATTCTTCACTTGTCTAAAGAATGAATTAAAGTCATGTTCTGCATAGTCTCACAAACCAATTTAGTTACACAAATTGACACAAATTCACCTAGTGTAATATCTTTGCAAAGAACCTACTCACACACCTATTCAAATAAATCAATAAGATAAATTAAAAAAATAACAACAGTTCGATTTTACATTTAGGGGTGTGTAATTATAAAATCAATGAAACCACAATTTCCGACTTAATCTGGTATTTCATTTAAATTATGGGGCAGCAGGAAATCTGTTTTGTATAATAATCCCCATGTGCACGCACTGGCTGAAAATTACAAATATATTTTTTGTTTAGTTTACATTCATTTCTGTTAACGGTTAAATGAAATGTAATACATTGCAAAGTATGTGTATAATGTAGCTGTAAATAAAGAACCCAGAATATTCCTTCATAACATACATTGTAGCCTATTTTTACAGATTTATTTTACAGTGATGTCCAAAGATAACTTCTGGTCTGATTTTGATGATATGACTGGCTAATAATATAATTATTTACATTATATATATATATATATATATATATATATATATATTCTATTATAACAGTTTGTTGGATTATGCTACTTCTTTTCTTATTGTGTTCTTTGTCAATTTGTCCCTAAAGGTAGGTTTGTGTCACAAAAGTGCGCATGCGCAGTAATGTGTGTTTATGTTCAATTTTGGGAATTGAAAAAAATTTAGAATCTTATTTGATAGCCTTTGAATATGTCATACCCTCAGTATGTATGAATTTCTAGTCCAAACTTGATGTGCAGATTTTTTTGGAATGTATTATATGTAAACCGTGGGGTTTATATTTACTCGTCTAGACTAGATTTCAAAGCTCTGATTCAAGGAGAAAAATGTGTATATTATGGATGTGATGAAAAGGATGCACGTTTTAAGCAATTCCACCCAAAAAAAGAGAGAAGATAAAATGTTTTTTTCCAGAAGTTATGTTGAAACAACTTTATTTAATCATGTGGAATGGGTATACATGATAAAATTAAGTAATTTCAACAGACCGATTTTAAAAGTGTGGTTACATTTTCAAATCCAGTGCTGATGTATCCGGAGCTTTCTGCCGTGACGCTCACAAAGTCACGGGGTGAAATGTTATGGCCGATATGAGGCGATCCCTCATATTTAACCTCTCCTTCGAGGGTCACAAACAGTTATCCTGTACTCATCCTTCTGCTTTCCACCGGTGTTTTCCTTTAATCCCATAAAGCTTTGCTCGGCTGAACGGGTGCTGTGAACTTCATGCATGAGGTAATCACCTCACTGGTTGTGTTTTCTTTCCTTGCACTCTGAGATCGAACAAAGCCAGAGAGAGAGAGAGAGAGAGATAACTATTGATCTTCATAAAGCCCAGCTTTCCCAACTGTGAACATTGGCTCTCGGCTCAGAGATAAGATGCGTGCTTCACTTTACATACTCAAAAGCGACTTTAATGGCGAACACCTTTAAGCGAAACACCAGGCAAACAAACCGCATCCGTAGATGTCACAAAGCAAAGCGGTCGATCTTACACAACCACTTTGGCAATTTTTTATCGCTTCTTAACTCTCATTTTGCTGTAACGTCCTGTCTTTATGCATTAATTGGTTTTGGTTAAGGTCTTCTAATTGTGACGGTATACATCATGGGCGTTTTGTTGCATTGGTTCAGTTCTTACAAGTAAGTGGATTGCATCTGTTATAGATTTGATATATAGCTGCCGACAGATTTAGCCGAGGTTATGACACGAGCCGTTTTCAATCGGGATTTCTGCAAACGCTGCCGGCGAATCAGTCATTTATATAACATTAGCAGAAACGCTTACATAAAATCACTGATGCGATTCAATCGCAAGTCATGATAGATGGAAATTTAAGCCATCGTGCATTATAACATTAAACAGACTCGAAAATCAGACAAGATCCCTCGGGTTTAAAAGGAGATAACTCTATCTCGAGCATCCTTCAAAAAACAGATTTGGATCAATTACTCTTGGTTCTGAGAAAGAGAGATACGCACCCGGCTAAGCCCTGCTGTCGCCGATCTGATGGACAGATTAGGTGGAAAAAATAAAGGTCTCACCTCTTAATCTCACGCTGGAGGTCAGGTTGTGTTTGGACGCTTACATCACAAGTGCTTTTCACATCATTTGCGATTGCCTAGCTGCGTTCTCAAGTTGGCCCATAGCTTCATGTAGTGGGAATATCAATAAAACCCAATTGAAAAATACTCGATATGTTTACAGTAGGAATAAGGACTCATGTGTTGCATCGTATTAAAAATATGCCAACCCAATAATGGTGAAGCTCCTCCAGCTGAGTCCTGGGGCGAGCCAAGGTTTTTTTTATTCATCTCCATTAACATCTCACTGAATTTATTCGGCTTCAGTCACCTTTGGTTTGGATTCTTGGGGATTTATTAGCGTCTTTGGATGTGTAGTGTAATGCACTCTGAATAAACTAGAATCCTCTTCCTCGAGCTCAGTTGGAAGAGCTACAGATGTTCTGCTGAAGAGTTTGGTCCCTCTGTTTCAAAACAGCAGGGTCATGACAGTGATCCAGTGAAAATATCTAGAAGCTTCTGTGACCGTCCTCGCTCTTTCTAGCAAATGTCGCTGGCTCTCTTGTAGGTGGTCAGCGGCCAGGGTGGGCGGAAACTCAACAGGGGTGAAGGATCTTCTGACACAATGTGAGAGACAGGACACGGGTGGCAACGGAAGGCTGGAGAGCCAATACTATAGGCCTGTAGTTTGGGGCATGTTTGTGTGTGTGAGGACGATCTGTGGGTCGTTCCTCCAGCGCACATCTTGAACATTACAGATCCTGTTGAGTTGATTCTTCAGAAACTTGAAACCACACAGAGATATTATTAACATTCACATGTGTGCCTTCATGAAAAGATTAGTCTTATTCATGTAGAATCTGCAGACAAGATCACTCTGTGAGTCACGTTGAGTTGTGTAAGTTGACCCAAAACTGTCAGAATATATTTTTCTAAATGGAGAATTCTATGCAAATATCAACCGTAAAATGGAACATTTTTACCTAAGGTTGTCAATATGATTATAGGTTTTTGTGTGTATTTGTGTTTAAAGTATCATTTTGTAGTCTTATTTAAATTGTCACATTTTTAACAAGATTTAATTATTTTTTTTGATAGAGAACTTGTGCGTAGATATTTTTCTTACATCTATAATAAGAGAAAAGCAAAGATAAAAACTCTAATTAGTGGTTTAGTAAAGAAATCACATGTTTCAGTATATTGGAATTACGTTTTAATTTTAAACTGAAAATGTCACATTCTTATAACGCTGAATGTGGGTTTTCATTCACATAAAATAAGATTACATTGATATTGCATGACAACAAATTAAAAGTTGTCGTTTTAATTTATAGGAATGTTATACTAATATTTATTTGTAGCAATTCTAAAGAAATCATATTGATCAGGAGAGTATAAATGAATAAACCTTTTTGAAGATATGTTAAGATGATATTCACCATAAAGACTATTTAGTAGAATATTTTATGAGAATGAATATTATTATTAAACTAATAATTATTACATTTTGACATAAATTGTAAGGAATTGTAGCAAGCCATAGGGTCATCACTATCCTATTTTGGAAATACAGTAAAAATGACATAAATAAAAATATAGTAAATTTACATGTCCGGTGTAAAACACCATGTACACATATACAACTATTTTGTAGAGGATAAAATGACCCAAACACTGAAAGATCAGAGGACTAGAATATCACAGACTTTAGAGTGACCTTTTCTATGTGGGCCAGTGGATATCCATCTGGTAATGCCCTGGCAATGACCCACAACATTCTCACCACATATTACGTGCAAGCATCACATTTTCTGCAGAAACTGTATACATGTAGTTCACACTGCATATTTGAGACCACAAACAGAAGAATTATCGAGCATATTGTGTGATGGTATCGTCACCTGTTTATAATAAACAGCCAGAGCGGCGGGACAAGGGTCAGTGAGCAGAGATGCATCTTTGTGTGTAATTCCAGCCTGCAGCCTTTTGCTCAGACACCAGGGATAACACATAAACCAATGGAGATATGAGAATCCTCGATAGGATCTGTCCTGTGTCACAAGCTTTGTGCACTTTATTAAAATTCATCTCATCGCGTTTGGGGCGGAATTCATTTTCCCTTTCAATTAAGTGATCTCTCTCTCTCTCTCTCTCTCTCTCTCTCTCTCTCTCTCTCTCTCTCTCTCTCTCCCACCCTCTCTCTGTCTCTCTCTCTCTCTCTCTCTCTCTCTCTCTCTCTCTCTCTCTCTCTCTCTCTCTCTCTCTCTCTCTCTCTCTCTCTCTCTCTCTCTCTGTCTGTTGCATGATTACACCGTTTATTCCTGCTCAGTTTTGATGCGTTGCGAACAAAAGGTTATCTTACTGGAGAGCAGATTTTCCATGATTGCTGCACTCTGCTCCTTTAAAGCGTAACTCGAGGAAATTGGGAGAAGTTGGCGAAGCAGGGCTTTATTTTGACATCTTTTGATATAACTGCATGGATCACAAAAGACACAAAGCCAAAAAGTGGGATGTACTGTAACGCCACACAGAAAAAAAATCCTGTTTAGAGATTCATCGCATTATCACGTGTGGCTATAGAGGAATAATTAAGTTTTAACCTTTAATTAATATTTATTAATATTTTCTAAAAATGCTTTGAGTATGTGCAGTTAAAAATAGACAGTATCAGACAATTGCACAATTGTAAAGTGCACTTTCACTTTCAATTACACATTCTCTTTTGTTCTTAGTGAAATAATTTATAAAATAATTGTATATTTAAAAGCTTTAGAATTAAGCAAATATACTGTTTACATAAGTATAATATTAAGTAAGCCTTTTAAACCAAAATATTTCTACTACAATTCACCAAAAATATTGGTGTATATAAAAATATAGTTTTGTTATAAATAAATCTTTTTTTTTCATTACATAAACTTTATAAAGATTTTTTCTTTTATTTCTTTTATTGAATGTTTCTATTTGTGATATTGACAAAGCCACATGAAACATTTGTTTCCGTTTATCGAGGTATTAAAGGGAGAATTAAAAAAAAATTCTGTCATGATTTGTTTACTCACTAGTTGTTTCAAACCTGTATAACTTTCTTTGTTAAACACAGAAAAAGATATTTGGACTAATGCTTGAAACCAAACAGACCACAGTGGGAAAGATTGTATCTATACATTTCACCTTGTGTTTAATAAAACAGTCAGTCTTACTGCTATGGTCTTCAACAGAGCAGTTTGGTTTCACACATTGTTCCAAATATCTCCGTGTCCATCAAAACAAACAAATGTTTGCAGATTTTAAGGTGAGTAAATGATGATGGGTGTTCGGTGGAACTATCCTTTTAATGTAGATCTTGGAGAAGATATGTTTTACACAGACATTGGTAGTTAAGTTCAGATGTGAAGCAGAGAAAACAATTGAATATTAAAGACCGCCTTAAGGGCTGGATGATCAGAACGCAGTTTCTGACACTGATGAGATCTTTTTTAAAACTGTGAATCTGTAATGTGAAATGACTGCAGTCTTCATTCTTCTTTTGCTGTCGAGGAGATGGAGCTGACAAAAAAAAGATAATGTGTGATTTCTCTTTCCTAAGAGGGGAAAATGGTTTAGGGCAGGCTGCAAAGCCAGCTGGCCAGAATGAGAGAAGAGATATAAAGATGGAGAGAGAGATGTTTAGTATGGATGCTGCATCTTGTGTTGCACTGGCAGTGATGCTGTGGGTGGTCATTGCTCCAGGCAACCACGGTGGATGTTTTGATGATTTTCTTTCTCTCTATATCTCGTTCCATCTAAATCAGTCTGCTCCTCTCTCTCTCTTTTATGGAGATTTTAGCACTCTATTTTGCCATTAGGTGATGATTAATCTTGAATAAGCAGTCTGAAAAATGCTGCTGCCATCCCTCAGCGTGAGGAAAACATACAGCTCCATTTTTCTCTTGTTGAAGTTTGAATCTACATTACATCCTACAGGAAAAGTCAGCCTGCCTTCCAAGACTTTTAATGCAGAACATATTTACATTGACGTATGCTGTGCATCCCTTTTCTTGATCTTAATGTGAAGGTGTGAGCTTTTGCATCATCTTATATTTCACTTGGATTTTTATAGCAAACTTTACTTATTTTAACTCCCATTCGGACATATTTGAAAAAAGGAATATACACTGTAAAAAATAATGAATATGGCTAAGTAAATATTACAAAAATGATGAAATGAATAACTGTGTATATAAAAAATATGAAAAGGATAAAAATATATTTATTTAAACAGTACATTTATTTAATTTAATTTTTTTTTTTGAATAATCTCGAAAATGTGTGAACATAAATAATTAATTAATTAAAAAATGTACAATATAACTACAATATTATTATTATTACAAAATTACAAATAATAAAATAAATATTAAAAAAAGTAATAAGTAACAACAACAAAACATAATATTCAACCAAATAACAACTAAATATAAGGAACAAATACGATACACATATTTTTAACAAATGTAATAAGAAAAACAAAACTGAATGTAGCACAATAATTATTTTAACTAGAATTAAAAATTAAAAATGGATTGTGATTAACTGCAATAATAGTTTATGATGTAAGAATAAATTTGATGAAGGTTTATTGAATATGTTTGTGGTGCTCGAGTAGCATATCTATCTCTGCCTTTGTTCTTTCATGTGAAGGGCAAGGACATTTCTTCCTGTCAAAGTGACTGACATCGCTCTTCTCTCTTTTCATTACACTGGCTCATTATGCATTCATGACTGTTTTATACATGCATCATCATTTGATATTTACCATAAACACTTATACTAAATTGTCCTTTACACAAAGTTACTCAATGTTCAACTTCCAGAGTCCCATGAGTTGGCATTTATTGTTGTATCTAGCTTAATGCGAGAAGTTTTCTGAGGTCCGAAAACACAAGATTTATTCAGAAACTTCAAAATATGGCTCATAAAATCCTCTAGTTAATAGTGCTGCATCCCTGCAAGAGGATAAGAGCCTATAATGCACTGCAACATTAGCAGCAAATAACGGTTACATCACTTACAAAATTTTCCAAAAAGCAAATTGGGATCATAATTTCTGGTCCTTTCAAGCCTGCATGACCTTTGCTGCAAAAACGCTAAAGAAGATATTTGAAAGAAAGTTGGTAAACAAACCGCAGGGGCATCCATGTACTTAAATTATGTGGACACACAATGCAAGTGAACGGGTTTCCAACATTCTTATTAAGATTAGAATAATAGAATAACAGAATATGATTATATACATACCCTAGAAGCGAAACAATTAAGTATGTGTGCTTCACCAACCATTGCGAGCCAGTGATCATCTTTGTGTAAGACTGAAATTTTCTTTTCAAGATTTACATCGAAATATATTTATGACATGATAACAATGAAGAATTATGTTGTTTTGTAATTGAGGTTGATGTCAAACAGTGTTTTTCATAATTTCCAGGAGTTTTTTTAGAATGTGGCGTTTGTAATTTAATTGAGAAGTGCTAATCTGAACATGTTTAGATCGGTTGATGAATCCAAAGATTTGAAGACGTTTGAAGCTTGGAACTGGTGACAGAAACACATTAAAAATACATGCAGATGAAATACGGCTTTTAGTGTGAAATACATGGTGAGATTGACACTGTTACGGTTAACAACGGCAGAATTGTCACCTTTAGGAAGTGAACAGACGCCTTGGAAAAATACTCTTTGACTTTGTGTTGACTTCAAGTTTTCCTTAATAGAAATATTACATTTACATTTTACATTTACATTTACATTTAGTCATTTAGCAGACGCTTTTATCCAAAGCGACTTACAATAGTCGAGGAGACAATGAAGCGGTAAATAGCCGATACAACAATAGGTGAACAAGTGCTACAACAATGCTACCAAGTTACACAGAGAGCGAAGTTACAAAAGATTTATTTTTAATTTTTTTAAAAAAAAATTTTGATAGAGTGAGTAGGTTAGAAAAGAAGTGAGTTAGTGAGTTAGGTGTAGCCGGAAAAGATGAGTTTTTAGGAGTTTTTTAATATTAATAGCCAAGTAGTTCAAATACTCTTGCTGATCAAAACCGGTATGTAACTGTGGAACACAAAAGAAGATATTTTGAGAAAAGTCAACAGGATCTGATGTTGTTGAACAATAACTTCTTGGTGTTCTGGAGGACAAATCATTTTCATCGTTGGGTGAACTATTACCCAACGTGTCTGTCTATCGGAGCACCGGGAGAACATGAAGTAGTGCTCATGAATAAGATCCACTTCCATGAATCACGCACATCTCATATTTCTCAATATCTCACTTTGTCTTTTCTCTCCCTCACTCGTCCTCTTCTCTTCCTCTAATCCTGGTGCTTAAATCCAGCCGCAGGGTGGAATGGAAATCAATAGTAAAGACGAACAGTGTGGGAAAGAACATGATCTTTGCATGTGCTTTCTCATTGGGCGGCAGAATTACATGTGTTTTATTTTTATCATCCGTGTTGCAGTTAATATTACAGAGTGAGTCATTCTTATTTAAAGGGATAGTAGTTGTCGCATTTGAATTGTTTCAGGTGGTGGATTTCTGAGTTTGAGTGAATGGTAACAAAATAACATCTTAATGGTTTCAAAAGTGTTTCAAATGCATTATGCCTTGTGCATCATATTTATAAGATAAGTTCCTATAACCATTAAATCTTTAAATCTCATTTACTGTAAGTGATTAACATACTTGTCGAATTGTGGCACTCTCAATCATTTATTGGATGTCTAAGTGTTTTCTTTTTCCTTTTTCATATAAGTTCAACCCGAAACTATTATGTTGTCATCATTTCTTCAAACTCTTGTCATTTTGACATGCACGAGTTTCCTCTTCAAAAAAGGAGATATTTTGAAAAAGGCCACACAAAAATCTTGAGTCCCCATAGTTTTATGGGACCAACGGGAACCAAGTGTTTTTTTAATTAGATTTTCAGAAAAATCTTTGAATCTTTGTTCTTGAAATGTCAAATGGTTGACAGTTTTTTATTATGGCAATTTCACGTTTCTCTTTTTCGTCTTTAAAACTCTGTTACATCATTCACTTTGTGTTCCAACATAGAAATAAAAGCAGATTTGTTGTGTTAAAGACTTTATTTTTAGCTAGACTATCCCTTCAAGAAAACAACAATAACAAGATGATGTAGTCAGTAAGAATGTGCCCTGGTAATTTCACTTCTGATACTGAGACGGCCCCTCGATACCCTGATGATTTTATAGTCTGACGTCAGATTGTGTTCAGCTTTAATGCAGTAGGATCTATGAGGGCTATCAGTTGTTCGACCCTGTATTGTGTCATTACACACTCAGCTCGGTGCAATTATATTATTAAATTTAATACCAGTGCCCCCACTCGGTCAGGGTCTCGAAAAAGCCTTCCTCTTCCACACATACACACACAGTCATTATGAAACATCTCTTCTGCACACCCACACGGATCTAATGCTGAGTGAAGGACTCTACAGTGGGAGAAATGAGTCACACCTTTAAGAGATGTGTTAAAGCCAGAGGAGACGAGAGGAAGATGTTAAAACCCTTGAAATCTCCAACCAAAAGAGCATATTGAGTGTAGAATGCATTAGTGTTGGGTTTAATTGGTAGAGCTTTAATAAACCGAGGTGTTGAAATAATTCCAGTGTGTTATGAGGATTGTTAGTCTTGTGCTATGAAGCGCCTGAAATAAATGCATGCTCCTTGGAGACAGCGTGGGTCTATTTTGAGCAGCGTTGCCAAGTCCACTTAACACAAGGAACTTTTTTGAAGTCGTTTAAAAATATGGCATGGTTTTTTTAAGAATAATTTCTATTACAACCATAGTGCGCAAGGAAAGGAAATCTACCCAACTATTAACTGCTGCCGGGCAATTCCGTGGAAATGTCAAACTTGCGTTTTTACCAAAGGATTTTAGGATTCCTATTACATAGCTGTCAACATTTGGTTGTTCAAATTCCCACGTTAAGTCTCCTTTTAAGTTTTATATTATTTTAGGGCATGATTTTTTTTAGTCAAGTAAGGGCTGTTTTCAGGATTGTCCCATTCATAATGCTACATATTTCTCATAAACGGACATAGTATAAAATATAGTATATATAATATTAAATATAGTTATTGTATTATGTTCTATAAAGACATAACCCTTGGTCATATTTTTGATTTTGGTTTTTACTTTGCAATTCACATGAAGCATAAGAAGTTTGTTGTTCTCCATAACGCAGATTTGTATGACTTTTTCTTATTTATTTTTATTTTTTTTAAAATAGACAGAAATTTTTCTGATTTTTATACACTATTTTTATAACAAGGGTTTTGTATACTATAAACAGTTGGTTTAGTTTACCTGTCACAATTATATTCGAAAAGTGCATTTATATCATGTTCATAAAGCAAAATGTCACATCCTTAACGCTGAAATTGCCCTGCTCGCTTCCTCATGCACTTTTAATGTTGTTGTATTATTATGAAAATGCATATCATTATTATTATGGTAGAATTATGTAGATATTTTTTTTATTGTGCAAATCAACACGTAATGCCTTTTCGTAAATGCATTTTTTTCTCCATTGATGCCATTTTAGGCCGTTGATTCCAATGTGAAGTGATCTTTTTTAATGTCGCTTTATATTTGAATCTAGGGGTGGGCAGTTCATTGAAATCGCATCGCAATTTGAGACCTTGTAATTTAACAAAAAACTGCAATGTTGATGGGATTATGAAAAATATGAAAATGCACTGTAAAACATTTTGCTTGACTTTGCAAAATTAAAATGCAAATCAAATGAATCAAAAGGCAATTCAATAATTTTTCCAAAACCTCACAGTTATAAGTTGCTCTAGAATAAAAACAAAAACAATTTAAATGGAAAAATAGGCAATGTATTTTCTACACTCTTACTTTGTTGAGACAAGTCTGTATTTTTCTTGTAAGATCTGGCAACACTGGTATGCTTATGATGCCGCTGCTGTGTTTCAGAAGTCCCAGTGTCTCACATCTGATGTCGGATTTTGTTTGCGATGTGTAGGATAAAAATCTCAAAGCTCTTGAAATATCTGCAGAATAGCCGTAGCATGCTGTTCTTACATGTGTTCTGACATTCCTAAACATTTGATTTTCCATGATAAACCAACGTACATCTAATAATATTCTACCCTGCTAGCACAAATGCATCTCTTAGATGCCCTCTAAATATCTGGAGATCTTGAAAACAGCTGCTGTGGAAGAATATTTGATTAACATTTAAGAAATCAGCTTTAAACATACACATCTGTCATCTCCTAGATGTCTATATGACGGCAGATTGCTCAAAGATGTATTGAAGAAATGCAGAGATGTAAGAATGCTTTTAATGTTGTTTAAAGTCAGAGTCATATCATCACCTCCTTCTTTCTCTTTCAGGTGTAAGAACCTGATTTACAATGGAAAAACTGCTTGTCTGCCTGTTGGTTATCGGAATGGCAGTGAAGGCCCAGATCTGTCCGAAGCGCTGCGTCTGTCAAGTTCTGTCCCCCAACCTCGCAACTCTCTGTGCCAAAAAAGGGCTGCTCTTTGTCCCGCCCAACATTGACAGGCACACCGTGGAGCTCCGGCTAGCCGATAACTTTGTGACCAGTGTAAAACGAAAAGACTTGGCCAACATGACCAAGCTGGTAGATCTCACGTTGTCGAGGAATACGATAAGCTTCATCACCCCACACGCATTCACAGACCTGGAAAACCTACGAGCCTTGCATCTCGATCACAATCGCTTGACTCGAATAGCCAACGACACCTTCAGTGGCATGTCCAAGCTGCACCACTTGATTCTGAACAACAACCAACTGACCCTCATCCACATGGGAGCCTTTAATGACCTTTTAGCCCTGGAAGAATTAGACTTGTCCTACAACAACCTGGAATCCATCCCTTGGGAGGCCATTCAGAGGATGATCAGCCTGCACACCCTCAGCTTGGACCACAACATGATCGACTACATTCCCGAGGGAACGTTCTCCCTCTTGCAAAAGCTCAATCGCTTGGACGTGACCTCCAACAAGCTCCAGAAACTTCCGCCGGACCCTCTTTTCCAGCGGGCCCAGGTTCTGGCCACATCTGGCATGCTGAGTTCTGCCATGTTTGCCCTGAGTTTCGGAGGAAATCCTCTTCACTGCAACTGCGAGCTTCTGTGGCTCAGAAGACTCAACCGTGAGGACGACTTGGAGACGTGTGCAACGCCCTCGCACCTCTCCGGCCGTTACTTCTGGTCCATCCCAGAGGAGGAGTTTCTATGCGAGCCGCCTCTCATCACCCGTCACTCCCACGAGATGAGGGTTCTGGAGGGTCAGCGGGTGGCGTTGAAGTGCAAAGCCAGGGGAGACCCGGAACCTGTCATTCACTGGATATCTCCTGATGGGAAGTTGGTTTCCAACACGTCACGTACGTTGGTTTACAACAACGGCACGCTGGACATTCTGATAAGCACGGTAAAGGATACAGGCTCTTTCACTTGCATCTCCTCGAATCCTGCCGGGGAAGCCCATCAGACTGTGGAGCTGGTCATCATTAAGCTTCCACACATTAGCAACAGCACCAACAACATCCAAGAGCCTGACCCTGGTTCCTCAGACATCTCCACTTCTACAAGGGCTGGAGCGAACGGCAGTAACCACACTGGAGATGCAAAAACCAGTCCGGATAAGAGGGTGGTTATTGCCGAAGCCACTTCATCCACCGCTCTCATCAAATTTAACTTCCAGAGGAATATACCTGGAATACGTATGTTTCAGATTCAATACAATGGAACGTACGACGATTCTCTTGTTTACAGGTAAGAACAAACTCAAACTTTTTGTTTAATTCAGAGCTATAGATCTTAGACATTCTTACTACTTTGATTTTTAATGATGCACATTGAATATTGAATTTCCGTATTTATTACAAGTGTCAGGAGATTTGTTTGGGATGCTTGTCATTTCTTTTAAGTGCTCATTCCATCATTTATTAATTTTGGTCTTATAGTGACTGTGGTTGCACAATTATTTATGGAAAGCTTTAATGGGCAACAAGTTAATCAAAGATTGTTTACTTCCACTGTGAAACAACTGAGAATTGTAAAAGAATTTGCATATGTACATACGTGTAAAAAATGTTAAGCATGCAATCAAATCATTGGGTAACCATTGACTTCCAAAGTAATGATGACATTTTCATTTTTGAGTGAACTATTCCTTTAAGTGGAACAGTAGTAAAGGTGTATTTTGAGGTACTGCATACACCCTATAGATGCAATGGGTATTGGCCCATATAGATTGAAATGATACTTTCATATTTTAATCATTTCACACTTCTTCACATTTTTTTGTAATGAGCATCAGATTTTGTAGTACAATTATACAGTAATACGATGTCCAATACTTTGCTCATCAGTTTATATGTGTTTATTACCTGAATAGGGCCCTGGATGGTATGCGTAACCTTGTGTTGAACACAATTGCTTGGATTTTCCTTGAAAATATCACATTAGACAACAGCCAGGTGTTAAAGAGGCCGAACGTGAAAAAGAGCTCACAGACAGTGCGTTAGCACACACATCCATCACCGATGTGTTGTTCTAATGAAGGGTTGGATCAATTGTGTGCTCTTTGTTCAAGTGAAACCAGAGAACAGAAATCCATTTCTAATTTTCTTTTCAGCAAGTAATGCTGCGGTACTTAAAAACCTTGTGTGTGAAATGGCTTCTGCATTCATAATAAATATAATTTTTCAATATTCTTCTCCGCTAGAATAGCTTTTTCAATGGTAAGAAACCCATTCCGGTTGATACAGCAGCAGTTCTTAAAGCATTTCTAGCTTGTTACCTGATTAGTTGAAACAATTTTCTAACAAACCTGGTTATTCAACCAAAAACCAGGTTCAAACTTATCCTTTATTTTATTTTCTGATGATAAGTTGCCAAAATGACCAACCTTATCGCACAGAAAAACATACTGAACAAAAAGTAAAGGAAAATATCTCCCAACATAATTCGTTCATCTTTTTCTGTTCTTGTTCACACCTGTATGACTTTCTTTTCACAACACAAAAGAAGAATGTTAAGACAAATGGCTTTACCCATTCCATTTTACTTTATGTTCACAAAACCAGTCAATGGGCATTGTTCGGCTACCAACATTCTTCAAAATATGTTCTTAATACAGAAGTCATATTCGTTTTAACAACAAAGGGGTGAATTAAGATTGAACTAAAAATTATATTTTAACAGTCGGCCAATTTTAACAAGGGTCAGTCATGGTCCCGTGGTTAAAGAGTTGGACTTGCAAGCGGACGGTTACGGGTTTGAATCCCAGGGTCAGCAGACAATAACTGCAATGTCCTAAAGCAAGACATCTTACCCCTGTTTACTATGCAGTTATGATTGACTATTGCATAAAACCAAAAAAGTAGCTTTGGATATAAACGTCTGCCAAATGAATAAATGTAAATGTAATTGTAACAAAAAAGCACAAATGAAGCTCAATCTCCAAACTGTCCCTAAAGTGGACTGCACTTAATGTCACCTGAAGCAAGAATTCATTTGAATTACCCACCTTGTAAAATAGATTTGAATCGCAATTCATTTGTGTTGGATATTATGCACTTCTGTGTTTAAAAATTGAGCTGTTTTTGTAATTTGCACTATTAAAGCTTAAAGTGTTCTGTTTTTAGTATCATAAAATTTCCTAAAGACTGAATCAAATCTGCAGGCCTCTGATTAGCATTAACAAAAGTGTCTTGTTAGAGCACATAAAACTGTCCAATTAACTAATTACTTTAGTTTACAGCAGCGATAATATTCCGAACCATTGCACGTGTCAGCCGATCGCTGTTTTAGTGCTATCCCCGACATTATTCCCTTTCATATTCTCCGTACGCCTTAATATATTCTCATAATTATGTTCTATTCAGACACGCTTGAGGGAATCAAAAAGAGAGTCGTTTTTGGGGTTACTTTATCTCAATGGACGTCTGCAAATGAGCCGCTAATCACAATAACACACACGCGCACGCACGCACGCACACACACACACACACGAACCCCCAGTATTACAGTCAAGCCATTACCTTATCATTTGTGTACTGAGCACATTGTGTGGGAAGTCCTTTTTGAAATGATGAAATGAAAGCCCACGGTATAACTGGATATAGATATTGACCTATTTTTCTGGAGAAGAGTCTAGAGAGGCTCATACCCCATCCGATTAAAGTACTACACCAGCAGTTTCCACAACACTTTTACTACCCACTGGTTTGAGTAAAACACAACTTACTATAATCTTTACTAGGGCAGATATTGGTGTAATTTCCATCGTTATAACAGCGTTTACTCATTTGCTCACTCTCATGTCATTCTAAAACCTAAAGCTTTGTTTACTTCTGCAGAACACAAAAGAAGATATTTTAAAGAAGGTCGCTTACCAAACAATCCTGTCCCCTATTGGCTTCCATTGTATAGACTAATCTATAGGACTATTTAATTTAATCATGTGCTACGGTTCCACACAATTTTAAAGAAAATTTTCATAGTTTCATAAGAATACGTATTTTTCAAATTGCTACAATTTCAATAGAAATGATGTTAAGATAAATCAATTGAATCATGTGGAACCCTTTTCAGCAACTGACGCATTTCTCAAAATATCTTCCTTTTGTATTTTATAGCAAATAACAGAATTTGAACAGCCTGCATGATATTAATTATGTGATTTACAAAATCCTTAAATCAATGAAATGATTTTCAAATTTGTAAAAAGAAATTCTTTGTTTGGTTGTCAAAGATATTTGGATGAATGCTTGTAACCAAACAGTTTGTGGATCCCACCGATTGCCACCATAGGAAAACGACAACGTCCATTACCAGTGGATAAGAACCTTTTGTTGTGTGACATTCTTTAGAATAAAAATGCTACTATGGATGTCAAGGGGTCCAAGAACTGTCAAAAGCATTCTTTTCGAATATCTTTCTTTGTGTTCATCAGAATAAAGTGAACAGATTTGGAACAACTCAAAGGAGGTAAATCATGGCAGAGATTTTTATTTTTGGGTATCCCTTTAAATATTTTTTGCAAGGTCGCAATGGTGATGTGTCATTATGTCAGTCTGTCTGTTTGTCATCGCCATTATGACGCTAATGAATATCATCCAGTGCTAACTAGATTCAACCAACGATCTTTTGTAAAGAAATGAAAATTCTTAGATTCGGTCAACTGAGAGCCGTACAGTTCATCATTACAAAAACATTCAAATAACCTGCTAATCTTCCTGCACATAACAGAAGAAAAATGCAAATATCCAAGCGTGAGACGCGACCTAACCAACTAACCTCTTAACACCGTTAAACAAACTTCGTGTTACTTAAAACGCCCGTCTGATTCATTTGTATGAGCGTTGGCACACCATCACCCAGCCCTCTGAAACGCTCTGACCGACCGGGGCAGGAGAGCACGAGCTCATTTCTACTGAGATCCATTGTGCTCCAAATCCAGTGGGTTTGCACAGGAAATCACAGAGCAGTTCTTTCAGACGCCTGAATGCGCTGAATGTTTGCCAGCCTTTGAAGAAGGCAGGTGGGGCACATGGGGAAGAATGATAAGAGATGCCATTGTTCACGTCTGCAGCGAACCGCTCGGAGAGCGATAGCACAACTCGGGTATCCGCAGGTACAGTGTTACTTCCTGTAGATACAGATTTAATGCTGCTTCGGCCTCGCACTCTTTAGATGACGTGATTAAACGTGCCAACATCAAACTGATAAGAGATTGTCCAGATACAACAGTTCAGAGAGAAAAGCATAATGCATCCTCCCTTAGGTCTGAGTTGCTCTAATACAGAAAAGTAACAGGAATATTTGGTGAGCACCTTTCCAAAACTCTTTAAAAAACTTACTTGCCATTTTGCTGTTTACTGAATCTATTCTCTGCGCCATCAACGTTTCATGCCAAATCCCTATATCTTCTTGTTTAAACTGTTCTACAAGATGCAGTGTTTTTCCAAACTGATATATATCCAAACCTGATTTTAGCCTATACACAATATGTCCTCTCGACCAATCAGAATTCGTTCGATGCAATACAAGGTGACAATCTTCGAGGCATTGTTTGTGCTCAATCTTCATATTGAGTTCTTTATCCCTTATAAAAGTGTTGATGGCCTGGATTAGCCGGTAAGATCGACACCTTGGGGTAGAAAACAGTGACTGGACATCTGCATTGATGAGATATATATTGATTATATGGATTATTAGTAATTAAGAGGCCCTAATGTCATATGTTGTATGTTCTCTTGTTTTGTTTTCTCTTAAACCAAAATTTTTTTTGATTTGTAGGGTTCTGAAGAAAATCAATCCTATTGTTTCGTTTAACAATCGTTGTTAATAACATGTTCAAACTGGGCCAACAGACAATTTTATCAGGATAAAATGAATATTAACAAAAGCATGGGTCTAGGTAAAAAATATATTAATTTATATTTTTGTAAAAACTATTAAAAAAGATTTAAAGTGTTTTGGAAAAGAGCTCTTCATTTACATTTGCCTCTGTTTGAAGATCATAGATGTGCAGTGTGTCCTTCTGTCAGGTTCTCATAATACTTGGTGTGCTGTAACATTTAAAAATGTATTAAATTATTTACTATTTAAAAGTACCTCAATTAGCGTAGTGTACTTAAGTATTATTATTTTATGTTATCTTTATTATTGATGTCTTCAAATATGTACTTATTTATTTGTTTTAATTGTTGATATTATTATACTAATCATATAATAATAATAATAATAATAATAATAACAATAATAATAACAATAATAACAATAATAATAATAATAATAGTAATAATAGTTATATTATTATTATATATTTTAATATTACTATTTGCGAGTAATATTTTTTATTATTTCATTTACGTGATTATATATACTTAATGTTGTTAGTTTGTTAATATTATTCATCTTTGTGATTTTCAAATTTTTTATCAACATTTGAATAAGTACAATATGATTTTATAATTATATATTAGATAAACTTATATAAGGTATATGTATTTGTTTAAAATTATTTGATTATTTATTTATACTTTAATGTTATTATTTTTATATGTAGTGACTTAAAACTTATTAATTTCCTTTTATTTGATTTGCTATACATAGAGAATCTTATATAATCCAAATATATTTAATTTATTATTTTTTGCGATTTTTTGGTGTTTTTAAATATAGGTTAATAAATAAACTATACATGTTAATGTTGTCATTATTATTATTATTGTGATTTTAATGTATTTATTATTTATTTAATGGGTTCGGCGTAGTGTCTTGTCTTGGCACTAAGTGAGAAATAACATTCACTGTATGGAGAAAAGAGTAAATGTACTATTTGCTGGAGTTGGTTCCACTCTTGAGGTTGCTTAGAAGGTGTAGGGCTGTTATAATGAATGACATGTCATGTTTTATTTTAACACAGTTCTTTTTTTGCCCTTCAGAATGATTCCCCCTACAAGTAAAAACTTCCTGGTGAATAACCTGGCAGCAGGGACGCAGTACGACCTCTGCGTGTTGGCCATCTACGACGACGGCATCACCTCGTTGACGGCCACACGGGTCGTGGGCTGTGTGCAGTTCACCACGGAGTCAGAGTATCTGCGCTGCCATTTCATGCAGTCCCAGTTCCTGGGCGGCACCATGATCATTATCATCGGTGGCATTATCGTCGCCTCCGTCCTTGTTTTTATCATCATCCTCATGATCCGTTATAAGGTTTGCAACAGCGGAGACGCTGCCAAGGGAACCTTGGTCACCGACGTGCACTCGCAAACCAACGGGGCTCAGTCGCAGGGGTGTACCGTCACCCCCTCTGTGTCCAAACAAGGTGCTCTGAGCTTGGAAGGAGGAGAAGGTTACCAAAAGAGTTTGGCGCCTCCAGATTCCCAAACCCACACTTCAGAGACGTCTGTCCTGGAATGTTCCACCACCACTTCTCTGGTCAGTCAAAGCTGGGCGACCCCCGGCTCTTCAGGATCCCTCAAGCCAAAGCGCAAACCGGCACCAAAGCCCGTACCCGCCGCCGGTGCCGAACCCAAGGTGGAGGCTCTACCCATCGCGGAGACGCAAAACACCAACCGCAACAACTCCACAGCCCTGCAGCAGCCTCTCCAACCCGTCCCCGCTCCCTCTTCCCGCTTCAAAGACACCCCCATCTTACGGAGGGCTCGTCCCTCTGCATCCAAGTACATGACACTGCCTGTGGAAGGAGCCCGGGCTCAACGCAGGTACTCTTTAAACGAGAACCTGTCAAAACATCACTGCTACATCGGCTCGCAGAAGCTGGGGAACATGTTTTGCAAGCGGAGTATGTCCGTGAACGGAATGCTGGTACAGATGGCAAACTCAGATGTAGACAGTGAGAAAGTCGCGTTATCGAGTTCAGAGTGGATTTTGGAGAGCACGGTGTGAATGTGCGACTGATGTTCTGAAGGCTGTGTGCCTGCATTTCTCATGTTGCGTATGTGTGTGTGTGTGTGTGTGTGTGTGTGTGTCTGAGTGTGTGTGTGTGTGTGTGTGTGTGTGTGTGTGTGTGTGTGTGTGTGTGTGTGTGTGTGTGTGTGTGTGTGTGTGTGTGTGTGTGTGTGTGTGTGCGTGCGCGCGCATAGGCACTCACAGTATATAAATGTGCGTGAATGAGTGAATGTGCCTGAAAGATTCGCACCCTTACTTTTGTTCCCATCTTCGAATCATATTTTCTGCCGTCTATTATGTTTTCTGGGAATTCTGCGGATGCTTGCCTTGAGGGAGTCCTCTACAGGGGTCTCCTTCCCCTGAAGGTGGTAGCTGCTCAGATTGAGATCCAGCGGCCCCGCCAACCATCAAAGAGACTCACCTCCACCTTCACTACACTCTCTGAGCATCATGGGAAGAGGAAAACATTGGTGCCTTCCTCTGTCCTCTTGCCAGGGTCTCTCCCTGGTTATAAGCTTTGTGTTCTGAGGATGGAAATAAACAGGAGGGATTTCACAAAAAAGCCTTTCTATTCAAGGGAATGACATTTCCTGCATATTATAGAAAACTTCAAAACAAGTATATAAAGACTCGGTACTGGGACCTGTTATTAAATTGATATTTTTTAAAATCAGACTTTTTCTTTTCGGTGATGTTAATTTGGCCTTTGTTTTAAGGCACAAAAAAATACATGTACAGAAAGACAACATCTGCTGTGTTCTTATGTTGTGTAAAATAATAAAAAAATCTAACTATTTTCATGTGTCATCGTAAAGGCTTAACAAGCGGAGATGTGTAGCACACATTGGGAGCTGATTTTGATGGATAATCATGCTGGCTTAGCAACGTGTGTCGACCTCTTTAAAGACAAAACTTCTTAAAAACTAGTGTCTGAAACATTTTAACAATGAGTAAATCGGTGTTAAAATGAACGTTGACTTATCATTATGACTTTATGACTTCTGTCTTCCAAAGAATACAAAAAAGACATTTTAAAGACTGTTGGTAATCGAACTGCAGTGATACTCATTCACTTCTATTGTATGGAAACCAAACAAATACAAGTGAATGTGTGCCCGTCCCAACTTTCTTCAAAGCATCTTCTTTTGTGTTCTTAAGTAGGACAAGTCCTGCAGGGTTATGAAAGCTTTATCAAGGACAAATAAAGAAGACTATATATTTGACATTAAATGTTATTGGATACTATAGATAAACCATCTAAATTAAATCTATAGGATAAATCCAAATGTGTTGACCGGTTAGTTCACTCAAAAATGAAAATTCTTTTGTCTTTTTAAACCTGTATGAACAAAAAAGAAACGGTTGCCGCCAGTGTTCGGTTAACATCTTTCTTTAAAATATCTTGTCTGATCTGACATAAATGGGGTGTTCGCGTGTGCCCAGAAAGCCATTTCTCGTAGTTGACCAAAGTTTTCATAAGTTAATCTGTCATGTCTTAGAGTAACAGTTTACTCAAAAATAACATTTTGGTCATTATTGCCTCAACCTCTTGTCACTTCATACTTGTATGACTCTTGTTCTTCAGCACGAAACAAAAGAAGCTATTGTAAAATACGCTTTGTCACCGAACAGCAATAACTTTTGTGGTATGGAAAAGTGCCAGTTAACAACATTCTTCAAAATATCTTCTTTTATGATCTGTGGGCAAATGAGTAGGATGTGGTTGAAATGACAAGAGGGTGATTAATAATGACAGAATTTTCTTTTTGTTTTTCTTAATCAGAGGTGGAAACAAGAGGGTTAGCTGGGATAAGTTGATGAGTTCAAAATTTGGATCTAGTCCATTTAAAAGCCTCTGAACACTCAGAACATGGCTTTATATGTAAATACAGTTAGAATAAAATTGAAAATGTCCCATAAATCTACCTCTGCTGTTTCCTCCACTGGTGCTTATATTTGGTTACAGTAAGTCATGTGACGGAGAGATTGTCAGATGACATCTTAAAGCTATTTGACAGCTTTAGTGTCTTCGCTTTGGTGTCCTAAAGCCTTGAACTCTTAATGTTAAGTAGCTTTAAAAAGCTGACCACATATGGTTTCCAGTTTTAGCAGCGGTATGTCCCACGTCAGCTTTATTGTCTCATATAACCACAAGTCATGTGTCTCTGCCATCAAGATTGAGCCGGAGGGCAATGGCATTTTAACAACCCTCAATCCACTTGTTCGGTCACAATTAGTCCAGAGTCTTTAATCGGCATGTGTCGGCTCATTAGGAGGCGGAGGATGGGTGAACATGCTGAGAATTTCAACTAGACTTCAGGGGAGAATTAATCTATTAATGTGAAGGCCTGTTCAACATGGGCATTATAATAGATAATAAATATTACAAATATTTTGTGTAGTATTGCACTGACATCCAACATTAAAGGGATTATTCCCTCAATTTCTTAAATTCTGTCATGAATTACCCTCTAGTTGTTTCAAATCTGTGTAAATGACTTTGTTTGTTTGAGCAGGAGAGAGATATTTGGAAGAATGCCTTCAACTGATTACAGCGGACTATAAAGCATTAACTACCATAGGAAAATATCAATAATAGTAACATTTGAACATCTTACGTTCTTCAAAATATCAAAATCTGTATTCAACAATACAACACAAAAAATCTAAAGTAAATGGTTGTTAATGCGTTCCAAAAATCTGCTACTGTTACAAGCATTCTTTCAAATATCTTCCTCCGTGTTCATCAGAACAATGATGTGCATAAAGATTTAAAAACCCTCAAAGTTTAGTAAATAATGTTCTTTATTTTTGGGTGAACTATCCTTTTAAACAAAGAGGAGGGAGTAAAGGATTTCATTTGCTTTTGTAAATACAGATGTGATTTCACAAACAAAAGACTGCAGCTTAACAGATGAGATTAAAAGTCGACAGATGTCTTTATAATCAAAACAGAGTGGATTCAGACACAAAAAAATTATGGTTTTATTACGGTTTATTTTATTCCACAGTTATTCGCGTTATGTGTGTCATATTTATTTTATAGATAAACAAAATGTCAGGAGAATTTTTAAAAGGTTTCTAATGGAGTATGACCAAAAAATGTTGACACAACTTTATTAACCTCAATGCATCACAACAAATTATTCTTAAAATATATATGTATCCTATTATATAGATATTTATCATACCTAAAACAAATTAATGTTGATAAACTTTGTATTTTACCTTTATGTCATACTGCTTTTTTAAGCTCTTACTATAGCTTAAAGATTCAGTTTTGTGTCAGAGTGATTTTATCTCTAAAGTGACACAACCTTAACTACTGTGTCTACTAAAGATTCATTTCATCACAGATTCACTAACACCTCACGATCTCTGCTGGCTGCTGGTGGGGAAAAATTCACTTATGTTATTGATTTACTAAATGAAAACACAACAGAAATAAATCTGTCCACCATCATCTCTTCATGAATGCCAACATTCTAATAAAACATGTCAGAGCCTGTAAAACAAACAATGCTACACAACCATTTGGAATATAAATTGAATTACACAGTGGAAACGACAATCCCCACCACAATCTATTGTAAGCACGGTTAAGAGAGTGTTACTACACTACCGGTCCAAAGTTTGAATGAAATACTTCTTATTATTGAAATTTTTAATAATATTATCCGTTAATATTAATAGCATTTAGTTGAAATAGTTTATCTTATTATTTCTTTTTATTCAAGTTTTTGAATGCATTTTGTATTTTGATCTGAAGGTGTAAAATACAATCTAGCAAACATGCATGATATTTCAATGACAAAGCTTTATTTTATAAAAATATCTTATCTAAATTTGACTGAATTTTAAAGAAAAACATTTCATTTGGGGTGTTTTCTAGTTATGACATAATTCCCATAGTTCCCTTTCTTTAATTTCATAATTTTGTTGAGTTGGTTATTATTCCAAAATTTAAATTAAATATAAATTGATAGTTAAGTGTCCCAAAACTTTTGACTGGTAGATTACACATTTTCTAAATCAATTACATATAGTAAACTACTTTTGTAAATTATTTCCAATGTCTGACACTTGTACAATATCAACACTTGTCTGCTTCATACATCCCAGCTATAAAAGTCAAACTGTTAATATTTAATGGATTAAAGCATGAAATAACATATCATAAAATAAATAACATAACAGATATTTCATTTTAATGATATGAATGAAACAAATAACAGGATTTACTTTTAGACGGATGAATGCATTTCTAACTTTAAGAAATTCATGAAACCATTCCAGCATTTAAGAGCCGTTTGTGAGTGAATCCAGCAGTAATGTAGAATATTAGTCATGCTTAAAAGTCATTAATGTTCAATTCTTTAACAAATCTATTTATAACAAAAATCTTCTTTAGGGGGGCACAGACTCCTTTACTCTCCATCTTATGTGCTAAGGTTACCGGAATAACAAATCCTTTCCAAAAGTTGAAGAAGAAGATCTTGAAAAAGTGTGATTTGGACTTCAAATGTAAAAGCACAGTTGCTTATTTAGAAGCTGTCAGAATAGTAGGTTCACAGTTTTCTTGAATTGTAGATTTCGAAACATGAGTCATGGCATAAGTGTATTAAAGGAGGGCGTCATGCTGGTTCATGCATTACAAATGCTTAAGACTGTTAAAGACATGTTGAGCTCTCATGTTCAACGTGGTTCATTTGTTAAAAACCAAGTTAAATGCACGACATAGTATTTCTGTGGTCGATACACTCCACCGTCTAGCCAAAAGTGTCCGAAAATGTATTTCTTGTATTTAACCTATCACCGTCATTAGGTCACGAGTTATTTATTGACCATTCGACCGTTAAATTCTGCACCACATGCTCTCGAGATTGAAACAAAGAGAAATTTCCTGTGCCACCCATCCTTTAATATCTGATTCACCAAAGTTGATATTTTTTTAATTCAATATAACAAACTGTCTGCACTTTTGCAAAATAACATTGGATATCTGATGTACGGTTCTCAAATACACACTTTCAAAAAGTTTCTTTTTGGTCTTTAATTCCTGCCCTCGTCTCAACAGGTTTTCAAACCCACGGTTAATACAAACTTATCTTGGCTATATTTTTCTGTGGAAAACAAATGTGGCATATGCAAAAGTCAGTCGCATATTGAAGCAGTTTTTATTTGCATTAGTATTATTCATATTCGTGAGCTTGACTCCCACACAACCGAGCCTAAATATTTCTCTCCAGTCGCACACAATAGTTTGTAAATGAACAGAAAAACAAAGAAGTGTTTTTCCGTTTCCATTTAGCCATTATTTAATTAACACTCGCCGAAATCCACAAGCTGCAATGCGTTGATTTTCCCTAAAGTCTGCTGTGAGAGGGCTGAAAAGCCCCACTTGCACACTCCGGGAAAGTAGTTTTGGTTTTTGTCTGCCGTGTCATGTCTGGATTCTAATGAGAATGGATGCGTGTAGGCGTTCTGATTCCTCTCCATTAGCATTGATTTGCACTTTAAGGAGAGTGTAATTTAACCACATTCCCCTCCACGTCTCTCTCTGTTGAGCGGAAAGGACGGATGATGCAGACACAAGAGCAAGCGTCATAGCCACGAGAGCTGGGTGCTTTCAAGAGACGTTCGGGCATCACCGCACAAGCTCTGTGTTCAATCTGTGAGACGTTTGAGATGTTCACTGACAGAACTTCCACACCAGAAAGCTCGAAGGCTTGAGTGTTTCAAAACTAAACTAGACGGTGCAACACTATTAACGATCGTTTCATCTTGATGTTTAAGACATCGGTTAAAGAGAGAGAACACCAAAGACATTTTGTGACCAAACAACGGTGGTACCCATTCGCTTTACATTGTCAAACGTGGGAATGGATACTGACATTGTTTAGTTAGCAACATTCTTCAAAATATCTACTTTTGTGAACTGCAAAAAAAGACACAGTAGGCCAGAGGCTGTGCAAATGATGAAGACATTTTCATTTTGGGTGAACTATCCATTTAAGACTTACAGTTAAATCAAGGTATATATTGAAACTGTAGGAATAAGTCACTTTTAAGTATCCAGACCATCTTCCTCTAGAACCAGAGTTAACTTTCCCTTTTATTTCAGAAATGTCCAGGGTTGCCAGATCTGTAGGCTATTTTAAAGTGGTTGCAATGGGGGGATTTTTGTGCCGCAGGGGAGAAGTGCATTCATTTCCTACATTGATTTTCCTATGTAAGATGTGTTTATTATTCATGAACACACAACATAGTTCTACCATACAAGTTTTCAAGATAAAACATTCTGAAATATATATAGTTTTGTATTTTTGCTATATAGGCTGAGGTCACAAGATTGTTTAAACAAGTTGGCAGACCTGAATAAGTTATAATAGAACCATTGAGTTATATGTACATAAGAGTTTATTTCCAAATCCTGTTTTTGATTATGTTATCATGTATAGTGATACACAATAGGTTTATTTAAAATAAAACATCTGCAGAATCATTGAACTTTTCATTGATTATTATTTTTGAAATACATATCTTTTTGGAAATAAATTCTTAATTTATCCTTTATTAATTCTAAATGATCGTACACAACATTATAGCATTAACGATTAATGCGGAAAAGCATGCTATTGTTCACATATTCAATATTTATGAATGTTATTCTTATAATATTGCACACTGGCATTCATTTTTCTAAACTTGTTCCCAAGACTTTATTTACACCCATGGGCTGCAGACAATCTTGTAAAGATGCACAAAATGCTAAATTTAGCCTCATTTTCAACTTCCTAGAATCTTTAATATTTTCTAATCCTTAAGGTTGACTTTGACAAATGAGAACAATGATATTGATGTCTGTAGTTTATACTGCGCATTTATTATGTTCTGTTATGAGATGACAGTTATATTGAGGTTTATAGTGCAAGGTATCTGGTTTGAAGAGCTGTGAGTCGTATATTTTTGTGTGAAATTGCCTTGAGATTGCTGGCAGCACCAAGCTAATATTTCTGCACGTGACGATATCAAACACGCATCATCATCTCAGACGATAACTACACGTCACTGCCCTATATCCACAATACACATCTGAGAGCAGATGTGTGTTCAGTCGTTATTGACGTCATCAATAATCCTGACATAATCCTGACATAATCCCGACGCTGGGATTGGCGGTGAGAAATCTTTCTCATGAATATTCTGATGAATGCTTTGACAAACTGTAAAAAAATATTACAGATTGATCTGATTGTAGTTTTGTCTTCAATATCAGTCTACATGGCTGGTGATAAGAGACAGGGAAACTACCAATTTTGGACATTTTAAAACCACCAATACTATCACAATCTTACGGGACTTTACAGTCAGAATTGGTATTATAATCATATTGTTTGTAAAATAATCAAATTTTTATTTTAATATGATTTGCTTTGCTGCCTGTTATGTGGGAGTTTTGCTTTATTCTAGTAATCGTATGATTTCAATTTACATTGTACATATTTACATAAATAAGCAACCTCTTTAAAATGCATGCAATTGCCAGGACAGCGAAATGTTTGAACCAAAAAATACATTTTTATTCAATTGTACAATTCTAATAGTTTTCATTATGAATTATTAGTTAACTTCACATAAATTGCAAAATTCATTTTTTTTGGGTGTTTTGGGTCATTTAAATCACAATTGTTTAACTGTTTTTATGTGAATCAATTACCAGTAAAAAAATATTACATTTTAAAGCTTTGAAATGATTATACATACTGTTTAAATGTAGTATATTTGCAAGTAAACAAGAAATCTGATCAACTCAAATATTTCTATTGGATTTCACCATAAATATTAGGTGTTTTTAAATAAATTAATTTTTTTAACTTAAATTTAAAACTTTATTTTTAAATAATTTTTTTAATTACATGAACTTAAAAAATATTTATAAATAATTACTATAACTACGTAATATAACGGTTTATTTTGTGATATTAACTAAGCCACATGAAATATTTTTATGCGTAGGATGAATAAACCAGAATCTATCCCATGTCCGCGGAAATACATTTCCCATTATAAACTATTAAAAGTATCAAATTCAAGTTCAAGTTCAAGTCTGCTTTATAGTCAATTCTTCACAAAATCGTTTGTGTTTCGAGCTGTGTTCTATAGTTTTTCCACTAAACGAAACAAACGCATATTACTAAATATCCCCTATACACATTGTTTAAAAATACCTTAAGTCATTTTTCGATTCGACATTTGAGGACAGAATTAGACCTACAGTAGATCAAAGTTACAGTCGCGCTATATTGGTTTCCAGCAGAATTGGTATTTCTGACAGTAATGTTTCAGGCGACTGAAGCGAAAAAACTAACAAGGCACTGAAAAGCTTTCTTCCTTCCCTATTAAAGCCATGCAACATGAATGAATGTCAAAACTCAGAGCAAACTCTCTTAACAAACCCTGGAGTGCATCAAAGCCTTCCCGGCAGAAGATTTCTCCACGTTACCTCAGAGCCGCATACTGAACCCCGGCTCAAGCTGTAGACTCGCAATGCAACTCATTAGTGTGACTACAAAAGCAGAGACTTTCCATCAATGTCATGGCAACTGCCCGAGACCAAGCTGAAACAGGCGTCCGCGCAGAGCTCCTTTTCCACTTCTGCTATCGATCACGAGCCACCAGCTTCAACTCGGAGACACTTGACTCTCAAGAAGAAAGCGAGGCATTTATTGAGGGTCAGGGTTATCTGTGAGCTATACAGGTGTGATGAAGAGGAACGAGTCAGCGAGGAGAAGCTCATCTTTGAAGAACATGCAGTCGCAGAGGCCCGACGAATCCATTCCGAGATTTCAATATGGGATCCTTTATATTAGCTGCGATATGTTATGACCTTACATGTGAAGCTCAAGCTGTCGGCGAGAAATCCATAAAAGCATTATTGTAAGCGTTTACCTTTGAAGACAGCATCATTTACGTTTTTGAATTCACCCCGTGCTTTTATCTATAGGGAGACACGTAGTATGTTCAAGGAATGCCAATTGTTAATGTTGGACTTATTCTGCGATAAATTGATGTGGTGTGTTTCTTCAAGTGGGATGGTACATTTTTGAACCAAACGTAGGCAAATTTGTACATGCACTTAAAAAACGAGAAACATTTAACAAAACTTTGAAATTAAGTTAATATACTGTTTACATTGCATGTAAAAAATTCAGTACATCTCATTGACTCAAATATTTATATTAGAATTCAAAATATGTAAGTTGATATTACAAATATGAATAAATAAATGAACTGTTTATTAAAAAATTTTCTTAAAATAACAATTAATTGTTATTTTTTACAAAATAATAAACTTAAAAATAATAATAATAAAATAATAATAAATAATTAAAAAATAACATTTGTACATTTTAGAGAAATTAAATGCTGGACTTTTAATCAATCATTTTCCACCTGAAAAATAATTAACATTTCAAAGTTGCTTAAGTTAATTTAAATTAAGTGATATTTATTAAACCAGATGAAATCTTTTTTACAGTGTAATCTACATTATAATCCTCTATTTAAACGTAATGGAAACATTTACTGAAAAATAAAAATGTAATCATCATTTACTCACCGCCGAACCTTCTAAACCTATCTGACTTCCTTTCTTTCTCAAAACACAAAAGAAGATATTTAGAAAGATATTTGTCCAGGAACACTAATGGTCCCAATTAACTTGATCTTGTAAAGCCAATACAAAGGAAAGTCAACAGTGGGACCAAAAGTGTGTTGGTTACCAACATTCTTCAAAATATCTTCATTTGTATTTTAGAGAAGAAACTGATACAGGTTTGAAAAGTGTAGATTAATGATGACAGGATTTCAATCTAGGGGTGAACATTTGTTACTTTTCTAAGGGAAGGTCTTGGGTTTAAAGGGACTATATTATATAGTTTTAAATAAGTGTGCAGGGTTGCAGCCCTGTAACACTGACATAACATTGTTCAATATTTTCTCTCTTAAAGGGCTCAGACGGTTCCGGGCAAAGTTCAGGCCATTCCATGATGTGCTGGTCAGGATAAAGATCTAAACACTAACGCCAGCTGTTTCCAATTCTGAGATTAAGTTCTGAAGCTCGAGGCTGGGGCAAGACTTTGGGTTCTGCACAATCCATCCAAAAAAAACCCTAGCAGCCCATTCTGTCTTTAATCTGTTCAAGGCTTCTCCCTCGCCTCACCGCTTTAAATTAAAAGCTGCTATTGCAAAAATAAGGTTACGTCGCCTTTTGCGAACATGACAAATCAGCACAAAGTTGCAGTCATCAGTTTTGGCTAAGATCAACACTTTTAATAGACCTTCCAAAGCTCTCGGCTTCAAACTGTGCAACTTCAAACTGTGTCATATAGCTTTGGATCATTATTTTTCTGTTGTGTTTTCAAACTTTCATATTGGTTTCTCAGCATTATAATTTGAAAAGTGCAAAGTCTCGCATTTTATGTGGAAATGCATTTATTTACAAAGTGTATGACATATATAACCGATCGGTTTTATAATGTTTAGAACCAGTCTCAAGTCGCTCATTTCAATATCAAGCCTTTGGATATAAAATCTAACAAAAAATGATGGGTACTAATTCAGTTTTCAATGTATTTAAATGAACAATTAAAGCACATTTTGTATATACAGATGTTAAATAAAAGAGGAGTCCAATCAAAATGGTGTATTTTTTGTTTTGTCAAATTCTGTTTTGTCTTACTCAACCACTAATTGTTCTAAACCTGTACACGTCTCGCTGTTCTGTTGAACACAGACAAAGATATTTGGAAGAAGGGTAGCATTCATTTGTTTCACAAAAAAGATTTTGAATGACACAGAGATGTACACAATGCTAATCCCTAGTTCTTTTGACATTCTTCTAAATATCTCCCTTTGTGTTCAACCAAACAGATACATTTACCCAAGTTTGGCACAACGTTTTAGATTATAAATAATATAATATTCATATGGGTTAAACTATTCCTTTAACAGAATTTTCAAGAAAACAGAAGCAAATAGAGTACACTTACTTCGACATTGTGATTTGCTTAGCAACATCGACAGGTACATGGCAACCATTGACGTAAACACGGACCGAATTGACTTGTTTTATTAGACCAGGCTCATACAATGAAGAATCCATATTATCCACAAGAAATCCTTTTAAAACACAAATAAAATGCAATATCCCTCGGGTGTTGTGCTTAAGAAAACACCAAGACATCTCATAATGAGAGAGATCTGTGAGACAATTCTTTTGAATGGCCTGAAATAAAGGATTTTTCTGTACTTCAAGGACTCAGAAGCGTCTGCACGGTGAACCATCGGATGTGATGAAAATCAAAGTCTGAGCACGGCTGTTAGAAATTCTTATTAATAAATGATCGGATGTAATCCCAGCTTTGAGACTGAACGGAAAACTTTCATCGCAAGTTATTTGGAAAGCCTTTATTTTTGAAAGTTGCTTTTTCGGTGTGGTAAGCACTTTGAAACGCATTAAAACACTTCTGCAGGTGTGCATTATGCAAATGCTCCTTTAAAGCTTCTGGAGTTTCAGCCGGTGTAACGGCTTTCAAAAGAACACCGGAGCCATTATACAGACTATAAAAGTCTATTCTTACTGTTCTCAAAACCAACCTAAATGAGACTTTTGGCCATCAAACGGCTTTCTTATTAATGATGTTAATAGAGTGTTTGAATGTCTGCTGGAATGAAAGCATAAAGGTTAAGATGTGCAAACAAATGCCTTTAAATTTGGCTCTGGAGTAATGCATTTCATTTCCATAATTTCTGTGAATGTCGTTTCAGCGCAACCCAACTGTTAAATCAATTGGAATTTCTACTAAAACGTGTAAATTGAATTCGAACTAATTTGACAACGGTGATAATTTTGTGGTTATGACATCATTAAAACTGTATTAAAATAATGACTGTCAGGTTGCGGTGAATGTAAGACAGGAAGTGTAATAAGAAAGTCAAGGATGATCACTGAGCGTCATGGCCCTGTTTGTGTTGCATCTGGAATCACGTCTGCTGTACAATTGAAACAGATTTTTCTCTCTCATGACATCTCTCGTGAGTACATTAAGACAAGGGTTGGCAGCTAATATTTGATGCTTTCTGTTTTCGGTTCACCAGCACGTCTCAACAACAGGGTCCCATTTACCCTCGGAGAGGAGGACAAATTGAGAAATCGAACCGTTTTTTCAATAGCTATCCATTTGAACAACTGGCAGAGAATTCTAACCTTTTACTTTCACTCTAATGAATAAAAAGAGCTTTCAATTCATCTGATAAATCCAGCTCGGGACAAAAATTAAATAAGTGAGTTTCCATTCACAATGATTACACCTTTCTCTGCAATTCATGTAGGAATTTTGTTCAACTCACTCCCTTTTTCATTAGATTACAATCTAATATATTACAAATAGTAGTTTTAATTGATAAAGCTATTAGATTCATACATCATACAGAATCATAATAACCACTAGTGACCGCTTAGGTTCCTTGGGAGCAATATGGGTCAAAAGCTAGGATTTTCTTTTATTTTATATTAATTCCATATTTTGTACATATCATTATTTTAAATCATTATTTCTGTAAGTTATTTGACTTGTTAGTGTTTCCAAATTTTTGTATCACAGCAAAATATTGTTGGATCCGCACAAAACACACATCAATGTAAAGCTTATTTATTCAGATTGAATTTTAGTTTAAAATATGATTTAAATTTAACCAATGGAATCTCATGACTGGTCCAGGGTCACAATAACCCCCATAAATAAAACATTGATTTAGTTATTTCGGACCATTTAACCAAGTACTTACATTTAAATTTAAGTATTAATAACAATCACTGGGTAAAATACTACTGATAAAATTTCCAACCCACAAAGTTTTCTAAATTGCAATTAGAATATTTTAATAGTTGCACATAATCTTTGGGAGTCGTTCAAAAGTGTGGGTAAGAGTGGCTGACAAAAGGTTTAGAATTGTTTGATTTGATGGAGATTTTCTAATTTTACAAAACAAATCGAGTGTGTACAGTGGATGCAAGGACTATAATTATGAAATTCCATTTGTAAATGTTTGTGAAATGGCATTCTTCTGAGATAAAGAGAGAGAGCTTGAGAATTCAACAACAACCCGAAGCCAAATAAATGATAAAAGGTTTGATTTTGTTCAATGTAGCGAATACAGTTCACAAAATATTGGTCATTTCATGTCATGAACCTGTTTGACTTTCTTTCTTCTGCAGAATACAAAATAATGTCATTCTATGATGACGTTTCTCAAAATATCTTTGGTATTGGACAGAAGAATGATTCATACAGATGTCAATGATGTAAATGAGTAAGCGATGACAGAATTTGGTCGAGCTATGAAATAAAAGCAGATTTATTCATATTTAAAGACGTCAATCATACCTCACAAGTTTTGAATAATGAAAATATCTTTGAACATACTTTAAACAGCTGATAACAGATCCTAATTTTGGGAACAATTATCTGTTTTAAACCAAGTGAAGAATGACAGAGAGAGAGTGTATGAATCGATGTGATGAATATTGTCCTTCAGGAAAGGACAGAGACACAGAAGCTCATCACTCATTCATGTATGTCACATCAGTGAAGGTTGAGTAGATGTT
Organism: Triplophysa yarkandensis; assembly: GCA_033220385.1. NCBI lineage: Eukaryota > Metazoa > Chordata > Actinopteri > Cypriniformes > Nemacheilidae > Triplophysa > Triplophysa yarkandensis. The sequence goes on along the minus strand of CM065663.1, from coordinate 1,458,104 downwards.
ACCTTTCGCTGTTAATTATTAAACCTCTTTCCTTTCTTCCTCCTGTTATTACCCAACGCCGACAGGTTTCATTCCACACCGCAATAATCCAGATGAGGATTATTTGAATTTTAAGAGTCCTGCGCTAAGAATATCAACCCAGTCTTGCATATTTTAGTATTATTAGACCTTATAAATATGAATGCTCAATATTAGGGGTTTGCTTGACTAAATGTGGTTGGTGCCCCTTAGCGGGCAGGAAAAGTCTCTTTCAAAGTGCCTCTTACAGTCCAAACGTTTAAGGAACTGTACTTGTATGCTTGGCCTTTAGATGAAACGCTTCGTTGACATTCAGTGTCGCTTTTCGATGGTGCGATGGCATTTGACAGAACACTACTACTGTTAATGTCTTCACTATACAGACGGGAAATGGCATAGAGCGATGAAAGACTCGATGGAGATATTTCACATTTAACTTTATAATAATGTTTTATAAACATTCACTCATAAACATTTATTTATTTATTTATTACGTTTTTTCGTTCGGACAAATATTTTGGGACACTTTCATATTCAATGTCATGTATATGTTTTTCTTTAAAAAAATAAAACCCATTCCAGTGTAGTAACTCTAACTTTTAGAAAGTTTTTTCATCTTTATCTTGTGATGTTTCTTAAAGTCTCACTCTGAATTTTTTTTTAAAACAAATTGAACGAGTCCTCATCTATTCTGCGCTCTAATTCTCTGTTCCATCTTTAATATTATGTCAAAATTATCCAATTCAAAACCATATTTACAAAATAAAGGTTTTGTCTTAAAAAGCATGCATGCATAACAATACATTATATTTTTGTCCATTAAACTCATTTACGACATCTAGTCATAAACTTGCACATGAAAAGATTTTTAAAATAATGCGAAACATTTCATTCAAGTGTCCCAAAACTTGAGAAGTTTTCATTTTTGAATGCTGTTTATAAAAAATGGTTTCATAAAGAACAATGAATGGTAAAGGTCCTAATGGAAACACTTTTTGATTGTATTTACTTCATTTGCATCATTATATTTACTGTTTGTATACAGTACGTAAAGTTTCATAAAAATGATCGACGACTCCGTTATCAATTATATTAACTGCAAGACTATTAAACACCAATGATAAAATAACAGTAATAAACTGTTAACTTATTATTCAGAGATATATGTGCGAAAAACACAGCTTTATTAGAAAATTGGCTGCCGGTGACAAGTCATTTATACAGTTTAGCGGTCACTGCACAAGTACATTTGACCACCGGTTGACCAATCCCAATCGTTTCAACAAATGTTATTAAAAAAGTAGAACCAGTTTATTTTTTATTTTTTTGTTTAATAAACATAAATCATCCTTGCCAGTGATCTGTAATGAGCGATCTGTAATATACACTCCTGTTTTTGTCTTTAGGCCCAATAAATCATGTTTGGTTTGAAAATGCTGTCAGTGTTCAGTTGATATATTAAGTATGCTAACATAACAATGATCATTACTCAGAATAAGTCATTCCGTCCCATGCCGAAATCCATTTCGTGATGAATGGCACATCAGTTCTTTTAGTTTAAAAAGTAGATCTTCAAAACATCTAGCTGGATTTTTCCAGACGGCGGACCTAGCAAAATGCCTCATTATCCCCATTAGTAACTTAAACACATGGTGAGAAAGAGTTTGTGAAGGAGAATGGCTGCAGGACGGTGATTGACACATAAAGAATCGTGCCATGAGGCCATAGGTAGAGATGGAGAAAGCACAGCTTGAGGCTTCATTGAATCCAGAATCTACAGATTGATGTGCCCAGAACGTCTTTGTCTTGCCCTGCAGTTCATTTGAAACCTGAATCAATTAAAAAGTTGAATATCGGCTCCAGGATTTGATCGAAGCATCCTATGTGTTTTTTGCCGATGTAAAGAGTGGAAGTCTTATTTTATATTTGATCATTACGTAATTTTCATTAATGATTTTATTTAGAATAAAACAGTTGTGTGATAATAATGGTGACTGATGCTTGCTGTAGTCTCAAAAACTCCTTTCCCACATTAAATGTATATATTCGACCTGACCTGGGGGTTTGTCTCAATAACTTTTTAATCTTATGAATATTACATTTTTTACAGGAAATGTTTACACGATGAGAATTTGCAGAACATTTATGAATTAGAAATCACTTTCAATATTTTTAATGAGTGTACAGATGTATAAAAATAGGTTTGAGTTCAACATTGTCTTGTTTTGTGGTTGGTTTCAGATGAGTACATCGACCGTCCTCCTCACAGTGTCATCTCTGTTAAAGTTAGGGTATGATCTATCATGTCACCTCTTGGGTTTATATAGTGATGACCTAAACCATCAGCTGCCTATGACATACACTAAATGAAGGTCAGGACCTTTTATAATCATCCATAGGACTTTACAATCATATACTAAATTGACATATTCTTATATTTCCTTTCCTATCTCAACAAAACATCTTTCCTTGTCAGGTAAATGTACCCTGATGTAAGAAGTTTCAGATTTTTGTTTGAAAACCACACAGAAAGGTTTTTACACATCACATCCTCAAATTAATAATTTGTTGTTCAAACTCAAGAATAAATTAATAAATGTGTGTTAGTTGTTTAACCTAATATTTTCTTGGTAATATAAATAGTTTTAACCATACGGTATCAAGTCATACAATATAAATGTGAGTCATTATTCTTAAAATGATGTTTCAATGATTATACATCGCCGCTACAAAACAAATAACTTTATGCAATTATGGTGTAATTCTTTATCATTTACATTGCTGTCTTTATTTATCATGATCTGTAAATCGCTTCAAAAGAGAAGCACTACATACGTGAAGTTTGATAACTGCATTAAACTTTCATCATCCCTTATATACAATATGTAAAAAAGTGTCTCAAAATATCTTAAACATTAACCCATAATTTTGATGAATGACATCATTTAACTTTGTTTTCTTGTAGCACAACTAGTTTAATAATGCATCAGCAGCATCAATAAATGAAGAAACAAATTGTTTCACTGTGAGTGTGTGTCAAATGCATAAATGTGAAACGTTGCTTTATTTTCATATTTGTGGTTGTTTTTAAGCTGAAAGTCGAAAACATTGATAAAATAATTCTGTTTTTGTGGTTTTGATTCAATTAATGCTGCTGCTTAAGCCCATAAATGATAGAATGCTATTGTTCACAAGCAACAATGATTCAACTTCAGCTGAAGGATAAACCTTTCCAAATGAAGCTGGCTCCATATTTTACTCTCAAAGCGAGTGTGACAAATACCGCTGAGCTAAGGATGTCCCCTGAGGACCAGACATAAAACACACCACACTAATATTCATTCCAGGTCAACGCTACGAAAACACTTCGCTGTCAACTGTTTGAAGAAAACGATATGTCGAGATTTAAATATCTTCAGTGTGTCTGCTGGATCATGTTCTCTGTCATTCATCTAATGCATTCAGCTTACTTTCCTCGGAGTGATTCTTTTAAGATCTTCTTATATTCCGGGTTGTGTCAGATTCAGAGGTGTTGTGTCTCTTCGGTCGTGTTTCGACTAGGAAGGGTCACGTTTTACGAACAGCATTCGCCCTGCCTTACCGACGCAACACTACGCTCATCGTCTGATGCTCATAACACAATCCAGAAAGAGCTGAGGTCTCTAACGCAACTGATTCTTAGTATACTTTCCCGTTAGGCTTTGTCTTTCCTAGCTCCCACTGTTAAAATAGAATTTGCGTCATGATGTCATGGAACAAAAATTATCAAAATGGTTTCATAAAGAACCTTTAACATTTCCAACTTTTTTTGCAATTTTTTTATTATAAAAATGTTACAACAAGATGATTCTTTGTTCCAAAAATGTTTATTCTATAGCAACACTGAGTGGATCAGTTGTGTATACCACCCAACATCTGGGACACTTTCCTTACAATGGTTTTTATAATAATACGATCAAAATGAATACAGTTTCCTTTTCTAAGATATAGAAAACATGTTCAATTTGATCTTCTTCATCTTTTAAATTTGAAGTCATTTTCGGTTCTTAAGGTCTCACCATGTGATGCTTTTTTAAGAATTTAAACTAAGTTATCTATTCTTGGATATTATTGGGTGTTCTTTCTTCAATATTCAGTCATCCATGAAATAAAAGGTTTTGTCATAAAAATCATGTATGTTTGCTAAATTATATTTCTGTCCATAACTACTTTTAGACATTATACAAACACATTGAGATCAAATGTTTTTTTTAAAACTGAAAATCACTTTGAGTGTCCCAAAATATATGATGGTGTAGACGCTGCAGTGCATTGTGGGATGAGCTGAATTTAACACAAGGATTCTTCCTCTGTGACTGTGTTTCTTTAACAGAAAGCTTGTCGATAGCCGGGTATAAGAGGAAGGAGAAGAAAAATGAGCAGAAAATGAGATTCTGTTGACCGCAGAATGAATCAATAAATGAAACAGAAAAAGGTCAGCCATACGGAAAATGTACAGTCCATTACATAAGACTGGCCGCGACCAACCCTCAGAATGTCAAATAACATAATATACATATCGAAGGGATATACTTGTAAATAAGAATCATTTCTTATTTTCTTAAGCTTCTACAAAAACATATACAAACTCAATCATTTCTTATAAACTGACTGTTTACTCTCGCTATTATTGTATTTTACTTTTCTACTTTTAATCCACAACTGTTTTAATTAGTAACTTAGATATTTATATGGAAAGTTCACTGCAAACGTTTCATCAACTATTTTTACCTTTGTTGGATGAGCAGTGAACTAGAAAGTAAAGAAAGTCTTCTTTTATCTGTTGAGGGCACGAGCTTATTTCAAACCCAAAAGATCTGATTATGATATTTAATTCAGCTGCACTGAACCACAGAGATTAAGCATTGACTTTCAGAATGAGCGTGGACGTTTAAAGAAATCGCCTTTCTAGTATCTGTTCCTGAGATACATGAATTTGCACATGAGAGAATCAACTGTGAAAGAGATCAGTTTGCTTTAAAACACTGGCGTCTGTCATCTTTCTGATGCTATTGATCAATGTTTAAGGATTTCTGATGTGAGCTTGGCAACTTTCTTGGAGTGCTCAATGCCATGAAAATACTCCAAAAGTTGAACATAACGTGGGATTTAAAACAGACATGATGACCATCGCTCCATTATGATCTGCAGCACCTTTATATAGTAGGAATATGAAATGGGAGAGAAATCATAAAAATCGGTCTCTTTTTAATTTCATCGTCTCATATATTTGTCAATGCATAACATGCAAGTCATACTCAAGGATAACGTAAAGATTCTTTGAAATTAAGTAAATATACTGTTAAAATTTTGTGTCTTATTAACTTATATAATTCTATTAGGATTCAACAAAATATTGGTGTATATACCAGTATATATATATATATACTTATTAAATAAATACCTATTTTTATTACTTAAACTTAAAACAAATATTTGTTAGTTAAATAGAAATTAACTGTTGGATTTTTATTCAATCGTTTCAATATTGTATACAGAAAACATCTATTAAATGGTTTTAAAAGATTAAGTTAATAGAATTGTTTCTTTTTGCAATATTTACTAAGCCTCATGAATCCTTTTACAGTGTAGCAAGTGTGTCAATTTACTGTTCTGTCATGAAAAACCTTTGTGTGCCCTGTAATGATCCTTTCAGCCCGGCAGTAGTCAAATACGGTCTACGGCTACATGTGGTTGCCGGGAAGCTCTCCGGAGGTGTCAAACTACAGGACTGACCTTGACAAAAAGACAAAGAGAGAGATAATGTGAGAGAAAGAAAGAGACAGCGATGCTCTAGTCAACATACATCTGTAATACAATCACATATACAGGGAGGTTACAATTTAAATGAAAAAGGTTACAATTGTTTGTAGATATTTAATCATTTAATTTAATAAGTTTATTTCTCTTAAATTCACGAAATTTATGCAATGAAAAAATCTGTTTTTATTTATTGAATATCTGTGTATGTTTTAATAGAAACATTTAATTTAATTAGAGTTACTTATTTATTTCTTACACATAAACAACATTTTTATTTTAAAGCATTTTAATTTAGTTATGCTGCAGTGTAAATTGTGTTGCAAACACAGTCATTTTTTGAGTGTAGTATCTGGTTGCCAGGGCACTGTGATGTGGTTGCTAGGGCGCTTTGAAGTGGCTAATTAGATCGAAAATTAATAATTATTAACTGGTCTACGAATACTCATCTATTATTATATGAAATAACAAAATGGTGATCTGAACTTGAAAGTCATTTGTTTATAAGAAGACAATGATATGAAGTCATTTAATACAGAAGATGAAGAAGAAATTTGCTGCAATAGAAACAAGAGATAATCTTCACACAGAACTATTATTCAAAGAAAGCAATAAGACGCAGGTCCCCTTCACGCATCCCACCGTGTTAATTTAATAGCCCCCGTGTGATGCAGTGGGATCATCCTATGTGCTTTAAAATAAGGTGTTGATCCACGGGTTCGAGCGAGCGGAAGAGAAGCTTTCACAGGAACGATCTTCTCTCAGTGATCCCTCGTTCAGAAAGTCAGCACAAGCCACAGACTCCCGGCTATATTTAGATTGAGATCACCATCCTGCCTGCTGAAGATTAATGACCTGGAATGGCAGGAGGAACTGCAGGTGAAGACGTGAATGCCGCTGATGGAGAACAATCGGCACACAGGGGTTTTAACAAACGCTGCTTCTCATTACAGGTTTAGTAGAGTTTGTGTTCACATCTCTAACTTTAGTAAAGATTCATTTACAGAAGCACATCACGACCTTGCTTGACCTAGCTCACATTACAGAGAAATGTTAAGTAAATAGCAATGTAATGATTCATCAAAAGAGACCAATAAACTTATCAGAAAATGATGATACGTATAAGATAAAAAAAATTATAATAATATAATAATGAAATATTAGCCAAAATTGCAGTAAAATATCAAAATGCTGGGGGTAGCATTATAAAAGCAAAAACAGAACAAATAGAAAAATTAACTTATTTTTGATTTTAAAAATACATAAGAGATTTATGGCAGCTTTGCTTTTGGAATCAGCCGAACACAAAAATCGAATGGATTTTTTAAAACTTAAATATTGTAATGTAACTTAGGATGTTTAAGTTGAAATAGGTGTAATGAGCCCAATATGTTGTATTAAAAGTTAAGATGACTTACACTCTCTTCAGTTACATCCATATTAGTACATATTTTTAAAGATAAAATGAAGAAAATATGATAGCCAGCATGGACAGATCAAAGCGTGAAACATTACCTCAATCATTCAGTCCAGAATCGAATGGGCTCGACCCGAAATTACTCATTCACATTACTTGTGAACTGTATGATATGCTTCTTAAAAAAATGCCAAATTATTAACATACTGGTACATTTGTATTCATCCATAGAAAATTGACGGACATTTTCATAAGATAATGCTTTCAAAACATTGAAGTCTAAGTTAAAGTGCACGTTTTGTATACAAGCAAGTTGAAGTCAACACAATGAGCTGAACAAACAGCAGATTCAGTGTTAATACATCACACGTTTGCTTCATGTTCAATCCCTGGGATTTCCTGCAAGTGTTTTGGATAGAAGACAGGACTAATCCACTGGCAATTCTCCAACATTAACTTCATCAAAACAGCACTTTAATAACATACAAACAAGCTGCATGCTCTAGAAAGAACACATGAAATAAAAGCCGACTGTCAGTCACTGTCTCTGCCATGTGTGCATTATATGTTTTGTGTTTTATTGTGTATGTGCCATTCTCTGCTCTCTGGCTCACTGCAAGAGAAAATCACAATAATTACACAATCACAGAGCATAACATTCATTACAGTGCTAGATGAGAAAAACAAACAAACTATGTCTTTAAATGCCTTCACAGATTTTTGCTTTTTTGCATTCACTTTTCTTCTTCATATCGAAGGGGATAGAGAGAAATGTTTGGGCTCAGTAATGATTTCTCTTTTAGAGGGCATGTGTGGATGTGTGCCAATGCATCTGTACGAGCAAAAGTGCACATGGGCTTGTTCAACTTAAACTTCTCACTGATTTCAGACTTGCACTTCTATTGAAGTCCTGTATTTCTTTACATTTATTTTAAAATGTACCGCTTGTAGATATGCGTCTAGAATTTTTTTTCTTAATTCAGTCAACTATGAACAATATTTCTAGCAAATTTCAAATAAAAATATTATGTATATTTGCACTGTCTTGCAAAAAAAAGAAAACTGCATACAAAACAAAATATAACTCTGTATTCTTCAGACCGCAAACACTGCAAAGACAAGCAAGTTGATATTTACTTTTAGGTACTAGAACAGTTATATTTGCACGTGTGTTGAAGAAAATATTGTTTTCTATTTTTATCAGTTTTCTTGTCGTGCTGAAACATGGAAGACTCCCCTACAGTAAAATAGACATAGAAATCAGATGTGCAAAAAACACATGTAAGAGTCTCAATGGTTTTGCATGACTTTGTTGCATCTGAGGATTAGTGTCGTTGAAATCTAACAGACGCTGGACTGGAATAACCACTGAAAATGTGTCCCTTAGCTTTTTCTGTGACTGATTCAGGCTTGCTAATAACTGCCCATAGGGTTTGCCAACATGGGCGCAGAGTAGCTCAACTCCCTTAAATTGGACTTGCCTTAACGCTGATGTGAGTTAAGGAAGGTCAACCTGGATATCAGATAACTTCTCGCCTGACAGAAGAGGCCTTGAGTAAACTTTAATATGAACAAACCACTGTTCAAAAGCAGTCATGCATTTAAAAGAGCAAAACATGTTTGGAAAACACAAAACTTTCCTTGTCTGCAGCCAGGAGTTAAAGTCATCCATCTCATACTCAGATGTCCAACCAAAATAAGTTTGCAGAAGCAAGTGTCCATGAAGGCCAGCCGGCAGGTTTTGTGTTCATTCCAGCAAAGCACCTGCTATTGAAATACTATAAAAAGTAGAAAAATAAAACCTAATGAATTACTTTTAAAAACACTCCATTTATCATTAATTTAATGCCACAGGAATGCACACAGGAGAAAAGCGTCTTATTGAGTGCTGACACATCACGTCACAACATATCTCAAAGAAGCAGATCGGAGTTAATGTAATTTTAATCATATCACGTTGTGAGAGTAGATGAGGAATGACAGGGTCGTTATGGTTACGCGGAGACACGCAAGCCACATCCCCATCATTTTCCTGTACAGGGGTGAATAAATGTTCAGACTGTTTTATTATGCTGTCCTGAAAGAACCTTAAACAATGAAGCACGCACACTCTTATAATGCAATTCATTATTTATAATTTAAGACTCAAAACAAGGTAAGAGCTGCCAAAGACACCTGGGGATGGGTTCACAAACTCAAACTTAAAACACATCAAGGGTGCGGTAACTCAAGAATTATGAAAAAATAAAGACAGACCTCTATAAATGTGTTATGTTGAACACTAAGTAAGATATTTTGAAGAATGTACGCAACTGAGATTTCCGGGACACTGTTGAGTACCATAGTAGATAATAAAATGGTAGTCAAAGGTCCTACAAAACTGTTTATTTCTGTCCAATGTTCAGAAGAAGATCACATATACAATATGTATTCTACTATGAAAAGTATTCTACTATAGCAATATCAGTTGCTAACATTCTTCTAAATATCTTTCTATGTGTTCAAAGAACTGGGGATGAGGAAATCGGGGATGAGTATATTTATGAAAGACAAACCAATTGTAATATCGATACTTGCCAACTGCAAAAGTAAAAAAATATGTACTTCTTAATAGAATAAACAAATATATTTATTTATTAATATAAATATAATAACAGTTATTAAATAATAGTTACTTCATTAATCATTATTATTACTCTTAAGATCAACATTTATTGTAGTAATGTGTCAAAACCGCATTTATAATCTTTTGGATGCTTCATAATGTGCAAAACCTTATTGTAATGGGAAAGTTAAATTACCGAAATTAACAAAACAATTATTTATAAAGGTGTACTGTAACTTTAGCAAAGCCACTTCAGTCTATTAAATTAATCATGGATTCATGAAAGTTTAAAATATGCTTGAATACCAGCTCCCAGAATGCTTCATACCAAATAAAGTGTCGAGATCCAACGGAAAAACATAATCTCAAGTCTGCCCAATTAATGCGCATGGATCAACGGAATGGATCGGTCTGGGAATTTTTCATCCTCGGATAAGTCGGCGTTCCTGTGAAGTGCCCTCGGGTTTCACGGGATGATCTTTAAAGCTGGTTTGTGTATTGAATGCAATAACTGTACGGTGCTTAATGACTGGAAATTAGAGTCCATTCCGAACCGCCGGTGACCTCACCACCATCCATATATGGCCGTATTTACATCCAGCTAGCAAAATATATGGAATCAAGAATTATTAATATGTAGAACGGGATTATAAATGTGATTAATGTTTGCTGTAGCGTTCAGAAAGCTGTTTATAAATTCCATTAAGCAAACTATTGTTCCACTACTTTCCTTCCTCAGCTTTTATATTAAGTTGTGAAGTGTCGACTCTTCTTCATATTAAAAGTTGGACTCCAAGTTCACTTTAAAATCCTCGAGTAAATGACAAATATCTGTGTACACAGAATCCCAGAAGTATACAGTTTGCTATAATCTATCGGTCCACTTTGACTCAAAACAAACATTATTGTAGTTTTCATATATTCACAGAGATGTTTCATCCAGTTTCTGAATATCGTTTGTAATTTACAATAGCTCAGATATTCTTGTATTCAGAGACTCTTTATCTGTTAATGCATAGGCAGGTTCAGCTATTCAACTCTGACCCACTAAAAGTAACAAGTTAGATTTTAGTGAAAATAGTTACTAAAAGACAGAATCAATGGTTGATTTTGCCCAAAAGGCAGTATTGTTGACATCACACTGTGGTGTTAGTTTGGTTAAAATGTGATGTTAATAAAGAATACAGTACGATACAAGATGACACACCAATGCAGAATTACATACATACATGCATTCCAAGTAATATGAATTCAGTTGCACTTAATGTTTTGAGATAAGTAAAAATAACTAAACAAATACAGCAGAATAAACACAGAAAATATATATAAGCACTGTATATTTTGACATCTGTTTTTGCAAATAAACTCTTTAAATAATATACCAATCAATGTTTAGATTCAAATGAACAGTTTCTCAGATAGTAAAGAGAATTGATTTAATTTAGAATCAGTGTTGAGAAATAATCACTTTAACATAATCCGAATGACAGTCGCTGTAATTAATCTGTATCAGTGAGACATAAATGTGTATAAATCTGTGGGGAATAATGAACTATAATTTACATTTTAATGGTAAAACCATCAAAACCATGCTATAGAAGCTGCAAAGATAATCTCTTGGAGTTTTATCATCCAGCTTATTGACTAGGAAGCTTTTTAAATGTATTTTATAAATATCTATGCTGGCTTTATATTGACTGCTTTTAAATCTGTTTAAAAAATAAAACTTCAGTTTTCTACTAAAAAAACTAACCATAATTTTACAATTGTTTTAGTAAAAAAGTATTATTTTACATTTAAAAGCATTGAAATCTATAATTTTTTTTAATAAACTCAACTATTATCACTGAAACTATAGAAGGCAACTTAGTAATACTAACCCAACAATATTAAGTGTGTTTTAAAATATATCGTTTAGAAATACATTTTTGGATTGAATAAACTTAAATACTAAGTAAATGTTACAGAAATGACCTGTTGGATTGTTATAATGCACTGAATGATTTTAACATATCGCTGTTTATTACTGTCACTGGCTTATTTTTTTATTATATTATCATAAGAGAAACATTCTTACTGACCAGCAGTGTAATTTCTCCAAAATTACTAAATAGCAAGAATCCACCACAGCACTTAAAAAGCATTAAGTGTTTTGGATGAGAGAATTCTCTTGTTATAGTCTGGTAGCTGCCTCATAGGGACCCATTTATATTAGAAATAAGGCTTGTTAACAGATTGTATGTGAAACTATGGGGGCAGTTTTTGGATCTGAACCAATGTATTATGGGTGAGATTTATTGCTTAGCAGGAGCTGCTCCTGCGTATTACTGTTTTAAACCAGATAATATTGATATAATGGTATGATTAATAAACTAAAGCAATCTGTTCAAACTGACGGAACATCTACAATATATTTAAATATTTATATTTATATTTGAAGCAAATGTTTTCTTTTTGGCCGTCTTTAAAACAAAATTCTATCGTAAGAAACACACAAAGGGTTGAGAGCGGTCTGGAGAATAAAGATAAGGCCGGTTGGTTGTTCAGAAAGACTGCGTTTACGTTACGGCTGTAAGTTTCATATGTACAAGGTGTGCTTGGATAATGATGTCTTTAAATCATGTTGTCGGGTTAATGCAGATCATGTATGTTTAATGTGACAATGCCCCAATCCAGCAATACTTGAACAAGACCTGACCTTCTTCTAGCCTTCAGATCACACCTGGTAACACAAAGCTCCTGAGAGGTGATTGATGAACTTTTACCCTTGTAACAAAATACCTTCCATTGCTTTAGCCTTTACTGTGATGTGGAAATTTACTTTCAATGCCTCAAAGAAAATAATTCACAGCAAAATAAAAATTCTGTCATCATTTATTCTCTCTTTTGTCATTTCAAAACGCAGCGCAAAAGGAGATATTTTGAAGGATGTTGGTAAATTTATTGGGGACAATAAAAGTGAATGGGTGCCGCACTGTAGGGTTATTGACATTCTCCAAAATATCTTCTTTTATTTTCCGTGTAATATTTTTATTTACAAATTTTTGCAATTTTTATCATTGCATTATACTTAATATTCCTTCGCCTTTTGACTATGTGCAATTCTAACCATTGAGCTACAGGCTGAAAGATATGCAAATGAAAACTTTGAAAAATTGTAAGTCGCTTTGGATAAAAGCGTCTGCTAAATGACTAAATGTAAATGTAAATGTAAATGTAAAACGACAAAATGGAGTAAACAATGACACGGTTTTCAAGTTTGGGTCACTTAATCCACCCAAACTCAACCTGATATATTGATTTACTGATGTGATACACTTATTCGCTTAAAGTATCTACACATATGCAGCGTACAGTTGAGATTTACTGGGATTATGTTCTCTTCCATCATGAGACACACATTCATATTCATCCATTCATCCACCGTCTTCCGGACACCCAACGCTGAAGCCTGAACCAGTTTTGGAGTTGAAAACGTTGTGTTTCTGCCACGTCTCTATGTCTCCTCTATCCGCGAGCCCTCATATTAAAAGCCCAAATTATCAACACATGACTGACCTTCCCATGAGCAATTTCCGAAGTGTTATGCCAGTGGGCTATTTTAGTCCTTGTGTGGCATAGGGATCTTGTGTCCCTGATGAGCTTATAACTTTTCAAAGACAACATGGCAGGATATTTTTATGTGTGAGTGGGCAGTACGGCCAATATAGCGGTGCCCGAGAGAATTGACTTGCCCAGGGGTTCATGTGTTTAAAGGCTTAAGGAAATTACCAATGTTTTTACTACATCTGAAAATGAGGATTTAGAACAGTTAACCCGCTTTTAATAGGGTCATAGCGTAAATTCTACGATTTTCCTAGTTTTATACATAGAAGAGTTTATTATAAAATAAAATTGCATGGTTACTTTCAGAACTTTAAGCTTCTCAGGGGGGATAAAGGTCATTTTTTAAAGTAAGCTGCCAGAAAGCTTGGTTTTTAGCGGGCTCTTTCTGGATGAACCTGTCACAAGGTAATGCAGGCTTTGCAAAGAGGCTGCCAAAAAACAGGGCGGTTAAAGACACATTTGAACCACCTGTAATCTCGCAGCTAAAGTGCAGCAAATTGCGGTATCGCATGTGAAGAGGATGATGACAGAAGCCTTAGACACACACCGACAAAGACCTTTAAATTTGTAAGCATGCCAAATGCCATTATATAACAGTTCAACATAATTTATCCAATACACTGTAGGCAAGTACAATAAATAATGATAAAATGAATTAAACGTGTACATTTAATAGTTAGGATATAGATTTTATTAATATTTTTATATTGCATATGCAATCAAATTATAAAGATGTGTGTTTAACATTTGGATCTGACCGAATGTTCTGTTCTGTTTGTTAATTAAGGAGACCACAATACAACAAGAAATAAAAATTCAGTATGACATTTAATTATATTTAAATAGCTACTATTATCGAATATATTATAGTTCAACATAATTTGTATTATAAAAAATGATTTGAACATAAGAGAGTTTCAGTATTTCTTGATATTTCACTATCATTTTTTGTACCTTTGAGGTTAAAAGACTCGTGACATTGAAATGAGTTAGTCAAGGCATTGTTCCAATGTCTGTCTCGACCATCTTACAGTCAAACTCAATTGGTACTTGACTTAAATTGAAGCGCCTAGTGATGTCTTTGTAAGGTATGACAGCCGATAGACCGAAAGAAATGCTTATTTTCTCTGTACTGATTGACAGCTGTGATGCCAGCGGATGCAAAATAAACTAAAATGGCAGACACTAAAGGTAATGGTGGAGCTTCCAACAAGGCATCAAAAGAATAGTGATAAAGGTCATGGAAAACATTGGTTTTAGATGGTTTTATCACAATTAAGCATCCAATGTGAGATTACACCTTCACTGTTGCTAACGCTTTTGTACTTTAATCTCATTTATATAAATGATAAATGATGTCATATGTTATGTTGAATTTATTGCATACGTTTAATATTTAGGATAAACGCCGCTTTGCAAAGATGTAAAAACTGGTCCAGAAACTCATGTCATGATCGTGTTTTTTATTGTGTTTAACATTACACATAGTTTTCACCTAACATTCCAGTTTATATCAAACAAACTGTAGATGTTATAACAACTGGAATTTATTTATTTAGTTATAGAAGTTAAGTTTAACATTACGCAAATGAGTTATAACATTGTGGAAATGAACTCATCGTATTTGATTTTACGCATAGATGTTTGTCTTACAGATTCATTTACCTACACAATGTTTCGTTTAATTTATTTGATTCAAAACTAAAATGAGAAGTCCTTGTGGACCAGTGTTGGACCAGCGTTCTTCACCAAAGTGTTTTACATGGATCAGGACACAGAGGCCCAAACGAAAAAGTTTAATTTGTCTTTCTTGTCATTCATGAGGAGACACTTGCCTTTTCCTACATTGTCAACAGTTGCATAAGAACACTTTTGCAGACAGTTTGGGAGGAGACCGGGGTCCTCGGCACACCATTCAGCCACAGATGTAATATTAACCATTATGTATTTAACTCTTCTGAAGTACAAATGTGGCTGGCGCCCCATGACAGCAGTAACCCAGTATTACAAGCGTTATCCAAGTAGCGTAAATGTCTTTGTTCCTGAGCAGCAGAGCATCAAGGGTATTAATGAGAACCGAGATATTGAAGGCATAATGCATTCCAGTATTTAAATTTTCATATGCCTCAGGCAGGTACGTCTAAAGGAGATCTACTTTTAATACATTATCATTAAAAATGAAACAGGATTGACCGGGGCCATTTTTGCTTTTTATTTAAGTTATGGAATATTCTCTCTGTTAAATCATGAATGAACTTCCTCCATGAAGGAGGAGTTACCGTGTCGTCCTTTGTGCCGTGATTGACCGATGGCAAGCATATAAACGGGAGGATTTCGACCGTTCAATCCTTCAAATAACGCGACGAAAATCCATTTGTGCACATGAGAAAATTAGCTCCATAAAAGCAAGCTTTCTCATTGTTGGTAATCTGCTAACTGTAACTCATACAGCCGTGCATCAATTATTTATACAGAGGACAAGGGCAAGTTTTCTAATAGCAGATACTAAATAATAAATAAAAGCTAGTCTCTGGCTTTTTTCTGGGAAGCAATTTCAGATGCAGCGTGTTTTCCTCGGGCACAGAAAGTGACATGTCTAGCCACACTAAAGTATGTTATTGATTATGTTATAATGCAGATGCATTACCAGAGGTGCGATTTACCAGCCTAACAGATGGAACAAACACACAGTCAGATATTTTATTAGTGTTAACAAGTTTATTGTACCGGGTAACACATGAGATTTTGCCAAAATAGTCCGAGTTTAATTGGACCCACCGCCTTTGGCACCAGCTAGAAAATATGTGGGAAGTGTTTTCTCCTTCGTGTTGAAAGTTTATGAGCCTGTTTATTTATATGATTACACAGTCAACTGGATTTATTTGCTGTTTGAACTGTTTAAGCCAGCAAAAAAGTTCTTAAAGTGATAGTTCGAAAAATCTAATTTCCGTCATGGATAACTCAATGTCTAGTTGTTTCGAAACGGTGTAAACTCTTTTTTTGGTCCAACGCAGAACGATATTTGAAAAAATGTGTTTAACCAAATAGTTCTTGGACCCGATGGACTCATTTGGTGGTTAGTACCGCAGGAACTTTTGCTGTCCTACATTCTTCAAACTATCTTATTTGGTTTGTTCAACATAACATATAGCAACTATTCTGGTGCGCGACTATGTTTCTCTGTGTTTGGCAGAAAAAGGAAGTGTACACAGATTTGATGAATAAATGATGAGAATTTCGAATGAACAGAATTTCACATTTTTGTGGGTTGAGTAATGCTTTTGTCAGTGCAGGATCCGGGTTAGAAATGATGCTTTTGCTATTCTGAATAAACAAGCTGGGAAAATATTAGCCGGTTGATAAATGCATTGGTTCTTAATCAAAGACCAACGGAGGTTGGAAATAATTTCCTCTCTGTCAACATCTCATGAAAAACATTAGAGTTGTATTAATGTGCCGTCACCTGTGAAATGTGTGCTTTTCCTCATTGGCTGGTTCATAACAATCTTAATTAAACAAACAAATGAAGAATGATATATGAGTAAGATAATGGGGAATAGTTCTTTATGAAAACTAAGAGACTGAGCATCTTTCCCATATGTCCTAACTGCATCAATATCACATCATCCAGCCGAAGAAACAGAACTATTTTTCATGTCGCCGGCTGGGTTTCAACCTGTCGACGAACATTTCGATGCAAAACAATACTTTCTCTACTGCCAAACAACAGTCATGGGACATACACTGCCCATCTTCCCCGTCCTGGTCTATATCTTTTACACTTTATATCCACAATGACTCAACAAAAAGAGCATTTATATTTTACTAACACTATCCATTTCAAAAGTTTAGGGTCATTTAGACTTTGATAATTTTATTTATGTCTTCGTTTATTATTTTTTTCATATATTTTATAAAGTTGCTATCCTTCAGAAACTTTGAATGTATACATTTTCTGCTTTCAGTTTTTTGCAATGATTGTTTGTGTTGTCAAAGTTAAAATGCACATTTAATTAGATAAGATTAGATTAGATTCAACTTTATTGTCATTGCACATGTAAGATACAAGCGAAGGAAATGCAGTTTTAGATATTAAATAACATTTAGATATCAAGTTTTACTAATTAAAACTTTTAAAAGTTTCATTGGTAAGACTTGCGCATAACCAGCAAAAAACACAGAGGGTGATTAAAATTAATTATTTATGGAAAAAAATATAAATTGAGCTGCAAGGTTTCAGAAGGACATCAGCTATATATTATTAAATATTTATTTTGTTACACAAAAGTTAGGAAACATTTACAAAAATAAAACCATAGAATAGAATTGTATTTATGTGTTTTATATTTCTTTCTTTATTTTATTTATATATATACAAAATTATAATTATTACGTCTTGTCATCAAAATTTTGAATGAGTTATTACTTCCAAAAATCTTTCATATCTTGCTAATGTTTAAACCTAATTCGTCTATTGAATTATTTCCAAAATATTTAAGTATATGCCTATCAATGAAACATTTGTAAGATAAAAAACAAAAAAATATAAAAGACGCCCCAAAACTATTGTAAAAAAACAGGATACACAGTTGAAATCAATTTGCTCTGAATTTTTTGACAGTAGCATGCCGTTTAAATTTGAGCATACTTCCCAAGTGTTGCAAGTGTGTACTACACAAGCCGAATGTTCAGCCGTTGTAAACTACTGTACACAACTGTAACCTAACCCCAATCCAATAAGACCTAACCTTCAACATTACAGTTGTTCAAAAAGGTCAAAACGGTTGGTTTAAGGACAAAGCAGCATGGAGTCTGTATTAAAATACTGCCATCATTGCTATTTGTATCCTTCAGCCTCACCTTCAGTTCCTCTAATTATGTCTTTTTAATTGTGTGGAGGCGAGAGTATTTCCCTGCAGTCTCCTCTCAGCATCAGTGGGTGGGAGTATGGCAGGAGACGCAGACACAACCCGCTGAACTTGAAGGAGACGGTGAGACTAAAGCAGACAGACGTCTCTGTGTGAATTCACAGAACATTCACGGTTCACAGCCGAAAATTCTGCAAAGGCTCCGCTTTATATCTCTGCTTATGTCCTATTAAAAATCTTCAGCATTTCAGATTAAGTTAAAAAAACTTTTTTCCCATTCTGTTGGGTTCACTAAAGTTTTTTCTGTAAAGTTTATACGTGTTTGACAAAAGCTGAATAGGCTTTAGATGACTCAAGGCCTGTGCTTTAGAATATTGTGCGAGCAATGGACAAGGAAAAATATCTTTAAATTTAAATCAATCTTTCGAATCTGTTTGCATCCGTCTTTGTTATGTATTTCAAATTGAAAAGGGATTCAAAGCATTAAATCCTTTGCCCTGTCTTCATTATCGACTTCCAGGTCATGGAGCTGTCAATCAACTAGCCCATGAGAGTTAGGTGCCCATAACAAAGGGGAACGTTAATTTGAGAAGCGCAAAAGAATCACGCAGCGGCAAAATAATAAACCACGATAAGCAAAAACGAAAAATTAGAGAAGAAAATATCATGTGACATTCTTGCAATCAAGTTTTTTGGTGATTTTCTTCATTCTCATTGTAAAATTTGTTAGATTTCGCAAACGTTTTGTTCATTTCAATCTAATCCAAGAGTTATAATGACATCATTGGGTAAAGAAAACAGGTTTAGAAAGAGATCCATAAAAGATTACAAAGACAATGTTTATTCTTTGGAAAAGCTTGCATCTATGAATCATTCAGAATGGCATTCAGGTAGAACATAAAATGGGAAAATTTTGATTTATTGCAGACTTTAATAATCCACAAATCCTCTGGGCTCTAATATCTTGAAAGATATTCAACTCCTTTTGTTTATGCTAGTTTAAAATCATATCAATGAGAAAAGTACTTTAGAAACACTATTATACATCATCAAGAAAGACGATCACTACAGCCAGTTTTCAATTCTGAAGATACCTCATTCTTTATCTTATCTCACCCGTACTGGATTCATTTCAGAGTACATTGATTGAAATAAAAGAATCGTTGTATCTGCAGATCAATGGGAAGAACATGGTCTAAATATCAAGGTGTGGGTTTAAACAATCGAATACAGACACTAAAAATATACTGTACATTTCTGAAAGATTCGCTTTAAATAAAATAACCTGTTAAAAGAATAATTGTGATGTATTCGACCTTTCTCTTCCACAAAAGGAACTAAAAGGTCAACATCATTCTTACTTGCTTTAGTTTAGGGTTACTTTAAATTCTTCATTATTCTCTATATTATTTTAAAATATCCATTTTGTCTCTATCCTTCAAAAACTTTGGATGTCCATATTTTCTATTTGAATCTAGAAAATCACTTTTAAACGATTAAAAACTTTGTGTCAAAGATGACATAAACTTTTAATTGGTTCTATTTATTCATTTAAATTTTGTAAAAGGAAAAACTTTTTAATTAACTATTTTATGTTTTTCTGCATGTCCCAGAGGCACAAATACAAAAAAAGATTTGTGGCAAAAATTGAAAGATTTACATGCGAAATATAAAAAAAAGCATCACATTATGATATTATGATAAAACAAGTTTAAACAAAACAATACAACATAATATTATTTTATGTTATACACACACACACACACACACACACACACACACACACACACACACACACACACACACACACACACACACACACACACACACACACACACACACACACACACACACACACACACACACACACACACACACACACACACACACACACACCATTACTTTTATTTGTAAGAAAGCATGTAACCTCTGTCACATATCTAAAATACTGTTGATTAGTAGAAAATAGAAAAGGCAAAAGCTTGTTATGTACAAGTCACCCCAACACAACTTATTAGAAACCATTGGCTGATTTCAAACCCTTCTGACAGCCAGAAAGGTCAAGAGAAAAGCAAGTGCAACTGGTATTAGCATACTGTCAAGTGCCAACATACAGGCAAGATATTTTGTCACAGTTGGTAAGAAAACAACCCCGCTGATACCAAATGTCGACAGCATCCATCCAGAACTTTACCGAAAGCCTGATACTTAGCCCAAATCCAAAGGTTTTAAAAAACACTTGTGGAGAAATCAAGGCGGTGGGAGGTGTCTGCCTTCACTTCGCCGCTCTCCATTCTCTCACATTCATCTTCCCTGCCATGATTGACAGATTGCGAGCTGTCACTCAGCTCAAATGAGAAGAGCCATCTGTCTAAGTCACGCGGCTTCGGAAGCGCCTGCAACACCCGCGACGCTTCCACAGGAATGAGGCGACACAATGCTTTTCACCGAGAGAAGCTGAGAGAAAGCATGCTGTCAGTGTGTGCATTAACATGGAATCGGGTTCAGGACTCCTCTATTGATCGGTTTACATCATAAAGGAAGTTGTTAGTTGACGGGCGTGTGGTTTCCGAGCCCAGGGCCAAACATGAGAAACCATGTTCGAGTCACACGTTGACGGATGAAACCCACGAAATATGCCATCCCGAAGAGCGCAACAACGGTTGGTGGAAAACATTTTGCTGTGACGAATAAATCACCTCCATTATTTCTTTGTTCTTCATTGAAGATACGAAGGCCGTTGGTTGGTCAAACAAAGCAATGCTGCTTCAGGTTGATTGTTAGATATATTTTCAACATGGTTTGAAAATATATATTAAAACATTTTTTTATGATATAATGATAATTGTTCAATGCAATGCTATGAACGTAAAGCCACATGTTGGTTTTGGGAAGTGTCATCATTTTTAAATGACTCGGCAATGAACCGCCTTCCCTTCTGTCTTCCGAAATAAATATTGGGAATATTCCGTTGATGGGTTTTACGTGCCCCCCTCGAAATATCCGAATTCACAGTGCAGTCACAGCAGTCAAAGTCCTTAACAATGCTACATAATTACTCCCATAATAAAGGCCATTTATCCAGTAATTGTAATCATCAGCACTCACCAGCATTCATTAGCATTGGCTTGGAGTTACCGGGATCATCTGCCGACTTATGTCGCTCTGAGACGTCATTTTAAGGCGCTGTGTGTATAATTGCCTGCGTTTGTCTATGATTAGATGATTCTACCTTGATCGTCTCGGAGAAACGTGTGACTTACTTTGTATGCTATTAAAGAGAATCAAAAGTCTATCATTTGCAGGATTTACAACAGTCGTCCATGTTTGGATTTTGTTACTGAGAAAGGGCATGAGTCGAAGATATAAATATAACAAGAATGGCCACCGCCATTAAAAAGAATGAGGAATAATGTAACTCTCAACATTGCCGCTCCACTGAAAGACGTCCCAGCTTCCAGTGAAACCAGCCAATCGACAATCAATGTTGAGGATTTTGAATTGTGTTTATTTAAGTGCAATTTAAGCGTAGCAAAACAAAATGATGGTACAAGTTTATGTCTATGTTTATATATTGTTATATAATCATTTAATATTTTATAAATATTTATTGTTTTTTGAAGAAGGGCTGTCAAAACGATTCGTTGCAATTAATCGCATCCAGAATAAAAGTTTGTGCTAATATAAATATATGTGTACTGTGCATACCCATTTAGTTTTTATAAACACAAACACATGTATATGTATATATATACATATTATTAAACACTTATTTTTAAATTCTTTTACTGGTCAATATAAATAAATTAATCTAAATATTTCCTCGATATATAAACATGTATATATATATATATATATATATATATATATATATATATATATATATGTCTTTGTGTGGATAAATTCAGTAGTGATTATTTATTATGTTAACACACTATGTTACAAACTTTTATTATGGATATGATTTATCCTGTGACAGCCCTATTTTAAAGTTAAACACAAACATATATGTATAAAAATAATATCTAAACAGGAAATAATGATTTTTATTTCTGAGAGTTTTTATTTTCCCCCTGATTTACAGAGCCATGTTGGAAATGTTTGCGTCCCTAAAAGGCCTTGCACAGACACTAAAAAGTTCACAAACATCACACATGTTGTAGACATGATTTTGTTCGGATTTAGCAATTCTGTCGATGTTTCATACATTAAATATTCAAGTGTTAGAAATGATTTAAAGTCCTCAAATATATACAAATGCTATCTCGGTATTAAGAGAAAACTACAGCAAGACATCATACAGTGCACAAATCCTCTATTTATCTATTTTCATGGATGCAAATCAGAAACGTTCATTATTCAAAACAAATAAAAGCTTCCTCCCATCTTGACGTTTGACTCAAAAATAGAAGACTGTACATTATATTATCATGTCACACCTGTGACCACTTATGGATTTGGCAGACGAATTTCCTGACAATCAAACACTAAGCTTCATTATTATCCAAGAAATAATGCCCTTCTTCATAATGTACTGACTCACCGAAGCGACGAAGATACAAGCATGAATGAATGAACGACTATTTGACATTAACACGTGACCTCACATGATAGAGAAAACGCAGAAGAGTATCTTCGATCATTTTCATCCTTCACTCGTCTCAGCTACAAGCACAATACAACCGGATATCAATACACAACATTTGATATATGACAGGTGTGCATACGTCTAAAACACTTATAATGAAAGCATTAAACTCACATTCTGACTTCTATTGCTTATGATGCTAATGTGTATGTTATTAAAGATGATATGCATACATTGTGAAAATAAACAGAAGTCATTACAGTTACACTCAATGAGTGACATCTGGACTGATATAAATGAGAAAAATAAGGGGGTGATCAATACAATCTGGGATGAGATCATACGTCAACATTCAACATTCAGTTTCTGCGATATAATAAAAAACATATTAAACGTCCTAGTATCCCTCCTGAGCTCATTTCAGAAACAAATCTGAAAGGAAAAACAAGATGGAAGTTCTGTAGACAAAAGTGCCATCTGTCTGGCAAAGTAAGAGCGAGGTAAACTAATGAAAGCGGAGAACATCGGAAAGAAAACTGGGATGCGGAGCTGTCATGTGCAGCGTGTTGCGGCACGGTTTGGAGAAAGAAACGTCGCTGTGTGACTCTGTGATGCTCAGCGCAAGTATCACAGCTTGAATCTATCTCACGGTGTATGAGCACAACAAAACTCAACCAAAACATCACCTCTCGAATGAATACTTCATGTCGTAGATCATTTAAAGACACACACAAGGGCTGAAAAACCCCAAAGACGTCTTTGACAGCGGTTCTTTGAGTTTCTTATGCGAGTAGGGAAACACGTATGTATATGTAACGAGGTTAAGCACGTTTTTTTGTTAACCCACGAGACATAAAGCTTTGATTAGAAATGAACCACTGATTCCGCAAGACTTGAGTTTATCTGTGTTTACACAGCGTGAGTGACTTTGCCTCGTGTACTGAGGATGATATTGATCGTCACACTTCATTTGCAGTAATAATCTTTGCTTGAGTCCCAGCTGATGGATCGGTCACGATTGCAGACATTGACATCGCAGAGGATCAGGATCAGCAGATCATACAACAGATACTGCAGACAACAAATGGCAGGAATCAAATCCTTTCAAAAATATGAATTATTGAAAAAAGTGGCGCATATGTTGTCAAGTTAAAGTTACATTCCGTCATCATCAACACTCTTGTGTGACAACTTTCAGAACACCAAAGAAGATATTTTGAAGAATGTAAGTTGCCAAATAGCAGCACCATCAATTGACTTGTGTTTTTATGTCTATACAGTAAAAAAGAATGGGAACCATTGTTTGGTTACTAACATTTCTCAAGTTATCTTCTTTATTGTTCTGCAGACAAAGTCACAGAGGTTTGAAATGAGGACTCGATCATTTTTAAGTGAACCAACCCTAATTTAAAGATAATCCTGATACTTTTTACAGAGTCAGGTGGAGGTCTTTGGAACGCCATGATCATCACGTTTCAAGATGCGACATGTGCATGGTAAAGTATTCCAAACACAGACCAAGATCTGGTCTTATTAACTAACATGCATTAACTACAAAACAATATTTTGCAGTTAAATTGTATTTAGAGCTGGGAAACCATTAAATGAGAGGTGCATTGTTTTCATGTGAATAAAATGATTTAAACTGACACTTGCGACGTATTATGTTAATAAAATAACCCCCGTCATTTACGCAAGCTGATCCGTGTTGGCACACTGGATTTTAATTTGCCAGTTTAAACTGAGACCGTTAAAATAAGTCAAGAAAATGAAAGGTCAACAATCATTCTCAAATCTCTTTCCAAAGCCCTGAGTTTAGATTCATCAAAATATGTGAGCAGTGGGTTAAAACTAATTTGATTACGTCTCAGTTTCATCTCTAAAGTTAGTCTCCGGGTAATAATGAATGGAGACATACGTTTTCTTTTCAGTTTTATTGCCAGTATGGATGACAACAATCTCATTTCATAATAAAAAGAGAGGAAACACAACACAAAATGTGAATACGTTTCTTGTGCCAAATGCACAAGTGAAGGTTTCTTTGTCTGAGTTTGCCATCGATCTGTGCCAGGGCTGAGCGCACACAACTCTCGATGTGTTTTTTTAGCACCTAAGTTGAAGCAAGGTTCCCATCAAAGGCTCATGAAATTCTAATACAATACACAGGTTTTATGTTTTCAACTATTTTCAATAAAGTCGCAGTTCCGCGACACATCCGCTTTGACACATTACCTTTGTAAACCTTCGTATCAAATGTTACCGTCTGTCAACCTCTGCTGTTATTTAACACTTTTATAGGTGTTTAGGAATGCAAATTTGACAAAAAGAAAACGTGTGACATGCACACCAGCAGAGACATCTAACAACTTTTTTGGTCTGACATCAGAACTCTTAGTTGTGCTCATAAAGTGAACCGATATTAAATTCTGCCGTGTTTTAGGAATTGTCTTTTGTACAATATTATTCTCAAATTGATTGATTGTACGTTCTTATTTTATAATTAAACTTATTCAGAACAACAGCCTTTGACACGATGAGAATGTGATGCTGTCCCAACATATAGAACTGGGTTTCTTTTACTCACCGCGGTATCCCCAGTTTACAAGGAGTCCTCATTGTTTCTATAGCGGGCCTTATTTTAACTATGATGATAATAAATGTGCCTGCATTGTAAGGTGTGACAAAGGCAGTCTTAAATGTAAAGATTCTAGTGTAAATTCTTGTCTTCGCTTTATAATTAACTGTCAGAACAGATCAGAAATAAAATGATCCACTTTTTCAAATTTATTTACGACTTATATAAAGTAAAGAAGCATATACACAATATCACATCATATTTTTAATTAGCGTTTTGTTCTTTTTAAGGGATAGTTCATCCCAAAATGAATATCCAGTTATTTCAAACCTTACCTTCTCTTTTACACAGAACACAAAAGAAGATACTTTGAAGAATGCTGGTAATCAAACAATGGTTATTGCTGTTTTTTATACTAACATTCTTCTAACTATATTCTTTCAACCATTCACCTTCTATGTTGTACTCCAAACAAAAGATGTAAATTGTCACTAAAAATATTACAAATGAATAAAAACATATGGAAAATACTTGGAAAACCATAATCATCCCATTACCCATCCCAACCATTAATAAATGAATCACGTTTTTGTCCTCTTGTGACCTCTGTAAGTGCGACATGCTTGACTGCTATCAAAGTTTTGAATAACACAAGTATGAAAGCACATTAGATTATATCCCCAGTGTTT
This sequence comes from Triplophysa yarkandensis, assembly GCA_033220385.1. NCBI lineage: Eukaryota > Metazoa > Chordata > Actinopteri > Cypriniformes > Nemacheilidae > Triplophysa > Triplophysa yarkandensis. Next base: position 1,431,939 of record CM065663.1, on the reverse strand, counting down.
GTTGTGGAACTTTAATATGATTCGTACTTTGGGAATCAGTCGGAACATTGGAGAGGATCAATCGTGTGAAGCGGCAGACCCACACAATCATACCGTCACCGGTGGCGGGATGCGGATAGAGACCTGTGCCATACACATATCCAGGCACTACTGTTTCCTAGCCCAAAGGCAGCCCTACAGACATGTCAACTGTATCTGTCAATTGTAAAAATAGCAATAACAATGTATTAATAAAATAACTGAGCCACACAACACAAGGTTTGGAGAATGTTGTTTCTTTACCCTTTTGATCACACTTTCTATGTTAACTTGCAAAAGAACAAGCACTTCTGTTTGTTGATACTGTACTTTGGTGAACTCACCAAGTTGTTATCATTTTCTACATCATATATATATGTATATATATATAGATATGTGTGTGTGTGTGTGTATATATATATAGATATGTGTGTGTGTGTGTGTGTGTGTGTGTACGTGTGTCTGTGTGTGTGTGTGTGTGTGTGTGTGTGTGTGTGTGTGTGTGTGTGTGTGTGTGTGTGTGTGTGTGTGTGTGTGTGTGTGTGTGTGTGTGTGTGTGTGTGTGTGTGTGTGTGTGTGTGTGTGTGTGTGTGTGTGTGTGTGTGTGTGTGTGTGTGTTATTTACAGCATCAGAAATCCAGTTAAACCAGGCACTCAATGAGTCGCTGTATTTCCTGAAAGTTCAATCATATCAACTTTCTATACTAATTAAGAAATTAAAAATACATCTAACAGAAGTATTTTTGTCTACACCAAGATATGTACCGTTTTACATTTCACGTGTATGTTTCTATTGGTTAAATGATTGTTATATGCAGTATTGTTTGTAATACACTCTGAACATTTAACACCCTGGCTTAATACATATCACTAAAATAAAGAGTTTTATTGGCTTTTTTATTGATTTTTTGGTTCAACATATTGAAACATTTCCAATTTCCAAATTACGTCTTTAAAAAGGACTTGTATTGTAGAGGTTCATGTTATTCAAATGAATAAATACTTAATCATATTATATTTTCAAAATACACTTTTTTGGTCATACAAATAGAAATTTTACTCTGTTAATGAGATATTTTGTACATATATTAATACAATATGTTTAATACATTTCATTATATTAATAATAACAACTACTACAACTTTGTACACACGCAGAGTACTATACAAAAGGCAAAAGTCAGCTATTTCATCATTTTCAGTAGCTTATAAGTAAGACATGTGTTTATATTTCCTAACATTGCTTTAATCTAGTCAGATTTCTGTAAGCACGAGGGGTCTCAATAGCTGGAGCTCCATCTGTTATTACACAAATAAAAGAGAAAACTAAATTCAAAAGGTCTTTGGTGATATTTCCTAAACACAAGTCTACCGGTAAAGCTAAAGTACAATAAATTGTATGCTTTATATTTACACGTATCCAAAGTTCTTCTTGATTTAGTATTTCTTTGTTCAAAAATAGACATGACCAGATGAGACCAGATCTCGGTATGGTTTTTATTGAGGTGTAATTGTGATGAATAATAATGACATCGATAATCTTTTACACGTATTCAATATACACTAGATTATAATATGTTCATATATAAATACATATATAGCCCTGTGCACCTATAGACTATACAGACAATAGTATCTGTGATTTAAAAGGCTTTAGTTGATGTATTGATTCATTCTGAGAGTGCTATTGGACGAATTCATTCACGCTGACATATTTCATGCATTTAAATCCTGTCCGAATAGATATGAATCCTTACGTAATATTCCCCGGTGGTCACATTCAATCAGATGTTATAAAAACAGAGGGGGAGGTCATTCCACGCGACAGTCCAATAAAATCTTTATTGCATATATAAAGAATTATAATGTGGCAGTCTTGTGTTGTCATGCATCTATGCCAAATCTGGCAAAAAAATGTGACCTTATTTACTACCCAAGCATGGTTTCCCGGCCACACTAATTATTTTACAGAATGCAGTCTTTATGCTTACAACAATAAAGGCTTAGATTATGCATGACCATAAACAGATTTATAATGTAACCCTGAAAGCATAACATGGCATAACATGGCATGATGTGCGGGGCTTTCGCTGGCCATGGAGTGAAATACTGCTGACGCAAGTATTCTTCATGCGGCTGATGCCCGATGAGTGTTCTGAGTCCAGCAGCTGGTGCTTCTGACTCACAACGCCTGTGACACAGCATTTCTTGTCAACACGGAGCACAACCTTACAACCTCCTCCTACAACACCCCTCCCCGCTGCCCAAACAAACATGCCCCTGCCTGACATCTCCGCATTCAGCCCAGGCATCTCGAACAATTCGTGTCGTGAATAAGCACTGTTGAGAATCTGGTCCGGCTTCTGCTACTACAAGGGTCATGACACTTACATATGTAATGTATATCGTACATTTGTGACCATGACAACAAAACCATTCACTTTTTATTTAATGTCAAAAATCATTAGGATAATAAGATCATGCTCAATATGTTTTTAATGATACTGTAAAAATGATCAAACTTTTCTGTTTTGCAGCAATATTACAAACAAAATGGTCAGAAACACAACTTCAAACGTTGCACGCTGATGTCTGCGCTTTTGGAAGTTCCTATTCAGGTTAGGTATCCATGTTAAGTTTAGAATTTCTACTTTGGGTTCATTTATATTTCACCACATCATTATGGCGGTTAGCCAGAATATTAATTTTTTTTTCAGGAGTAATATGCATAGCTATTAACTTCTGATATAATTAATCATTGACCCAGAAATAAATTTAGTTTTTCAAAAATTACTCATTTGTACACATTTCTTTGTTCTGTTGAAAAGAGAGAAGTTATGTGGACGAATGCTTGTAGCCAAACAGTTCTTGAGAACTCTTGACAACAATCTTAGGAAAAATAAAAAAGGGAGTCAAATTACCCAGAACATTTTGCTCATATTCGTTTCTAAAAATATCTTATTTTGTCTTCAAATGAACAAACCAACAATAAGGAAATTTCTGCTACTTTGGATGCATTCCAGCATTCTTCGAAATATCCTTTCTCTGTCCGCCAGAACCACAGAACGGTGTGAAAAGGATGATCTGAACCTTCTCTTCGAAAGGGATTCTTCTAATATCGTTTTAGGTCTTGGGGTCCAGGGTCACTTTTAGGGATATTGTGGGTTTAACAGCACTGTCCTGATGCCAATTGAAGTGTACAATACTTTTTTATTCTTAAGTCTGAAGTAAAGGTAAAGAAAAACAACTCGACCTCATGATATTCTATTATAGTGGTCATGTTTTAGTAAAGCCACTGGGGTTGGGAAAGCAAGACTAGATTCTCAATAACACTTGACAGTTTGCAAAGCATAGTTTATCTTATAACAAAACTCTGCAGATCAGCAATAAAGCTCAATGTAAAGTGTATCCTTTAACTCTCCTCGATGATGCAGTTATGGGATGAAAAGTCATGCATGCCTTTTGCTAAAACAATCTTCACACATTTGACAAGTATTTATCATCATGTTTACAATAAGAAACATCTTGATGTTTGATGTTTTAAGACATGACATAAACTGGATTCTAACACCTTGTCCATTACACAAAATACATGACACAACAAGTTTCTCTGCAAGATGTTACACGATGCCAATGGTGTGCATTACAGTGCATATACAAATGGCGATACATTTAAAAAGCACTTCACATCAAGGCACATAAGGGTCTCTAAAGGCTGACAGATTCGAAAGTTGAAAAATCGTCAAGTATTGCCTGAATAGTCTGCTTCTAAATAATATAAAGGCTATAAAATGCAATACAGCAGCAATGTTCATATGCTTTTATTGTGAAATTACATAAACATTGCATATTAAGATGATTTTCCAGCAATCCTGAACATATTGTTCAATAGTTATAAACGCACAGAGCATTTTAAATCCTTTATGTCCTAATTAGGTTAAAGATATAAACAGAGTTTTTGCTTTTATTCTTCCCTTTATAGTTATGGAAAGCTTATGAGAAAAAGAAGGATGATGCTAACCTTGCCTAGGAATCTGAGACCCAAAAAATATAATATTTTTTGACAACCTGTGGAAGTCTTTCCCGTTAGGAATCGTTGCTTAATGATCCTCTCCGAGGTCAAAATGAGAATTTGACATTTCAATTTATGCAACTGGATCAACAGCCAGAACTCATTTAGGATTGAAGCATCAGAGCTTCTACTAATAATATTATCTGTTCGCCTGTTATGTGATGTTCCAGGGGGTTGAACAATTGTCCATTATGGAAACAGTCACTGGTGATCCTTCCCTAGCACCCATGATTAATTCTAGACGGAAAAACCGTTCCCACTGTTTCATTCTGAGATCCCAACTGACCAGAGCAACCAGGTCTCCGACAATAGCTACTGACTGGTCGATATTGGTGCATCAGCACCCCACAATTAAATTTGTGTCATTATTTACCCACCCTTTTGTCATCTCAAACCTGTAAGATGTTCTTTATGCAGAGCATAAAAAGAAGATATTTTGAAGAATGTAGGTAACTGGCGCCCATTCACTTGTATTAGTTTCGTGTCCATATAATAGAAATGAATGTGTGCCAACATTCTTAGAAGTATTTGTTTGTGTTCTGCAGAATAAAAGTCAAACAGATTTGAATTGACAAGGGAATACATATTTTTGGGTGAACTATAATCTTTCTATTTAAATATGGATTTTTATATTTTGAAATTGATTTTCATGTACAGATATAGATTTGGTGAAGCTCCAAAATTATTTTCAGTTTTCACAAATTTTTTGTTTATTTATAAGTGGAGAAAGACAAAAAGTGTTCAGTTGGCTTTACCTGATGGATAGGCATTTAACACTCTCATTGACATTTAAATAATTTAACACACGGTTATTGGGAAGATTTACAAAAGGCGATGTATAAATAGAGTAAAAAATGCCACCCCCCCACTTTACAACACGGGAGATTCTCCTTTAAATAGCCGTGCGTTTTTCAAATGACTGCAAAACCGTTCTGCGGATCATCAAAGTGGAATTGACAAAACCGAAGGTTGTCAAGGTTGAAAGAGCAAGAAATATCAGTTCCGTTGAAGTGTGTGTAAGTCGGGCCTATCGGTGGTGGAATATTGATTGGATCGCTCAGCGCGGGCAGAATGGAGATGAAGCGAGAACATTGAGCTTCTGCAACGGGGATTCTGAAGGATGAGTCAAACGCTCCACAGGAGGATGAGCAAAGTGCCAACACCACTGGACCTGTCAGCGGGGAGTAAAAATCACTTCTCGCTGCTGTCCAAGAGCTGAAAAAGTAAAGAGGGATGAAGAAAGAGAGGGACAGAGAATTAGACGAAGAAAAGTTAGAGTTACGACAGTTCAACCAAAAAAGGATAATCTTGTCATTTTAAACCTGCATGAATATTTCCGTTTGCAGAATGCAAAAGAAGATATTTTGAAGAATGTAGGTAGCTGGCACCCCGTTCACTTTCTTCATAATTTCTTATTTGATGTTATGGAAAAGAAGAAGAGGCTGAATACATTTTTGTGTTTTTATATATGAATAACACAAAACTTTTCTTAGCAATCATGAATTAGACTTAGTAGTGCACTAGAGAAAGTGTTGTTCCACATAAACATTGCATCTCCCTGAAGAAATGCAACTGTGGGATGGAGGCTTACGATAAAGAATATTACAGCTTCTCCAACCAGATTTGTTAAAAACTAGTGTACCGCTCTGAGGCGTGATGTCAACCTGCTCGACAAAACTAGAAAATACCTTTCTATTTGGCGTACCTTTAAAAGCTTCTGGGATTTGTTAAACAACAATAATCTATAAGTGCAGGAATGGAAATAAAAATTGAAAGCTTCTGTTAAAGGGTCCCCACATCTCCGAGCAGAGCCGACAAGCTCCCGGTGGTAGACATCACGATCCACTACTCAGAAGGATTATTTGTGCTTTTACAAACTGTTCACCGGAGAGACGATATTAAAGAAACTCAAGCAGGAAATAGCACGCAGATGTATTCCCGGAACTCGTCTTAACCTCGGATTTAAAAACAAAGTGGAAATGCTTTGGGGCAATGAAGTTCATTCGGGAGTAAAAGGGTAATGAACATTCGTTAAACATCAAGCTGATGACAGCAATAAGGCTGGTCAGTCATATATTAGAATGAAAACCAGGGAGAGCTTCAGAAATAAATGTGGATATGATATCTGTGACACACTTTCCCAGAAACGACCATCAGTCATTGTGACAAAAAACAAGTTGAAAGCTGTTGAGCCTGCGAAAGCCTAAAACCTTTTAGGGGATTATATTTGGCTGATGTCTCTTATGAGACGACTTTATTGCTTCTGTTAACCCGCATTAAGTGTCATTCTAAAGAGATTAAAATGAGTATTAGGGTTTACATCAAGCTCACCGTTGAGAGATCCACAGACACAGCGAGTAAATGCGATATAAAACGTAAAGTTATAATAGTGATCTGCAGATCATGAGCTGTTCATGAATCATGTTAAACTTGTTTAATGTCACAGGGTCAAATCACTCCTCTTGTGCCACTCTTATTATTGCTTCTGTGCTACATATATCATCACCGATGTCAGGGATTTGAATAAAGAATAAGAAATGCATTGAAGTTGCTATACAAAGATTTATATGTTTTCATATTTTCACCCTCGTCCTTACAAGTCAGCAAAAGAAAGATATTTTGAAGAATGTTGGACAACCTCGCAAATACGAAAAACGGACGAAAAATAATTATTTTAAAAATGTCATATTTGTCTTCCGTGAATGAATAAAGTCACAAACGTTTTGACATGAGGGTAAACAAATGAGGACATTGTTTGGTTTTTTGGGTGAATAATCCCTGAAATGCATGTTAAATAAGTGCACAATTGTTGTGGGCAAAAAAGTTGTTTTAAATGAATGCATCAAAAAAAAATAACTAGTCGGTCATGATTGACCTTAAACCAGTACAAAAGTATTTTTCTGTAGACCACAAAGAGAGATAGTTAGAAGAATGTTAGCATTTAAGAGTTCTGGGGCACCATTGACTACAATAATAGAAAATATAGTTTTTTATGTTGAGCACAAATAAAGATAATTAAAGAATTTAGAAAAAACAAACAGTTCAAGAGCATCTTTGCCTTCCTTTTTTATGACATTCTATGGTCAATAAAACCCTCTCCTTGACCAAAACTCACATATGCACCGTAAGTCTTTATTTCTTCGTATTTTACCCAGGGCTTAAAAGCAGTTTTACGTCGCCCTTGATTCTTCCGTCTGCATGACTATCAGTTAGCATGTGAGTGTGTGTAACCCACTGTGAGTGACAGCGTGTTGGCCCTACTGACTGTGAGACAGATGGAGGCGCTGATAAATAATGATTCATTAGGTTGATTCAATCAAACATGAGATCAAATTAATTGAAACTTTCACAAGAATCCACAACCATATCAAACATCATGTGGGATTTGATGAACTCAAAACTCCTTCGTTAGATCTCTCTCTTCAGTAACCTGACGCAAGAGTGTCGTCCAAGAACACAATTTAAAGAGCAGACATAAACAACGGTCGGAGCCTGAGACAACACAATCTCCCATGTGTCGAGCGGAGCCACCCATTGGCCCAGCAGTGCAACTATTAAACTCGCATTAGTGAAATAACCTTTGGTGAATGCTTTAATGATATTGTGTCTAATTCAACGCTAATGAAGTTTTAACCGTCTGATTTACAGGCCTTAGTGCACGAGCTGTTTTCTTCTTTCAGCACGCAACGCTGACCAGATTGATATTCACAGAGCAGTCGTTTCACGTCCCACTCGTTCCTGCGGTGGCAAAACTGTTCATTGATTTCTAAGAGCCACAGTAAATGACCTGTAGCCCATCTCTGGAATTGCACAGATTGTAAATTGAGGGCCATAAAAAAAGATGTTGCTTGTTTTCCGTGGAACGCCAAATGGAGGAACACAATCGACTCGTGAAGAGGGAAGTTTAGGAAGTCGGTAATTGAAGAGGTGGATACGGATACGGCAATTTGAGATGTTTTGCATTTACATTTATTCATTTGACTTATAGTATTAATGCAGGAGTCAATTATCATTGAAGAGTAAACCCGGGTAAGATGTTTTAATCAAGTACAGTTCAGTCATTGTCTGTTGGCCCTGGGATTCAAACCCGCAACCTTCTGCTTACAAGTCCAACCGTCTGACCACCAGATCACGACTGACCCATTTTTGTTATGCAAAGAAAAATAAGAGATTCTTCCTTTTATTTGAACAAGACATGAACGCAATACAATGATTGTCGGCAAGCGGATTTTAATTTTAGGAAAATTATAACTTAAATGATTCTGTGTTTTAGAAATCAAATAAAAAATGAGTTTCAAAAATGTATCTTTTTACTACTGTAAAAATTGAAATGTAACTACTGAAGAAATTGAGATGTTGGCTGTTAAAAATAAGTTTAAGGCACTACCTGACAACAGTAGATAACAACTCAAATAAGACTAAAATGAATCCCTATAGCAATGTGAAAAAATAATAAAATCACAAAAGCTTAAACTACAATGCATTAAAACGAAAATACAAAAACAATAATAACTCGTAAAGAGCTGTCATTTAGAAAATGACATAAGATCAAATATAATTTGCTTGCAAAGAGAAAAAAACAGCAATAAAGCATAAAAAGTACAAAGTAATCATTGCAGCTGTTATGCATTTTAATTCAGAAGGTATTACTTCTTCAGATCCAAAATAGATAAGGTTACCACATTACAGAAATGATAAAGAGACATGTTGTAATTGTTCACTTCCCTGAATGTCTTTCCAAACCTGCCAAATAAAAAGAAGATATTTTGAAGAATGTTGGTAGACAAACAACCTTGTCCCCATTGACTTTTATGTCTATTGCATAAACTCAAATACCAGGCAAAATATCTACTTTATGTTCCACAGATGAAGAAAGTCACACAGATTTTGATATGAAGGCAAACAATTGAGAACATTCACCCACCTATCCTTTAAATGAGTCAATTGGGGCATTTAAGTAATTTTTTGCTTCTTTGGTTTGTAACAAGTTGCCTATGCATGGGTTAGACACGTTGTAGGGAAAAACTCAAAGTCTCAAAAGAAAAAATAAACTTTATCTATGACCCAGAATTCAAATAATACCATAATAATGTATATGCAGATAAAGATGGAGTACCTGAAAATGTCCTTTTAGCTTAGTTGCTCTGGAACCCGATGCTATAAATAGGCCAAGGGGGATCTATTTTCCACGGCACGCTCACCAACTTAAAGATGCTTCTTGTTTTATAAGCCTTTGCTCCATTTGACCTCTGCGAGCCCAGATTGGCAACATTACCAAATTTACATGACTGTTTTAAAGGTCATAAAGATTTTCATTTCCAGACACCATAAGTCTGTGATAACAGCTGAAAGGTCTCTCGTACATTTAGCTAGTGCTCTCAAAAGTCTGTACGTCAATAAAACGGTTTCAGTGTCAAATCAAATGCTCACCTCCACACAATATAAGGTTCATGAGTCACCGCTGAGCCCTTCTGAGCAACACAGTCTGCAGTTTCATCCTGGGACGGCTGCAGAGTCATCGTAACCAAGACATCATCATCATTATAATAGATGCTGGACAAACACTTCAGACATTTCAAGAGGCCAGAGATTGGACTTTAGAGACATAAACATGACCGGGACTATTTTGGAGATATGAGGCATGCTTAAAAAAGTCTCGTAGACAGAACTGAATTGTAGAGGATTTTTGAAGGTGTAGGAACAATAAATGAGAGTAAAAAAACGAGAACGTTCTTTAATTTAATTCAATCAAATGTGTACTGCTTGAAAGGGGTATTGTGCTATTGTTTTCGTAAAATGGAACGACCTTTTGATATTCTCTTAAAACGCAAAGACATTTGAAAAATGTCAAGTGTGTTTCCTTGAAGCGAGACTTTCACACGAACACAAATACACACCGACTGTTACAGTGACTTTATGAGCTTCTATCACACGAAACAGGCAAAGTTTTCTTTGAGTCTGAGTTATTTATTATCCGTTCGCCCGTACAGAAGCCGCAGTCCTTTTATTCAGTGTAAAATCCATCATTCTACACTTCAAGAGTAATTGGATTTCAGATCTGATTAGCTGTTCACAATGGATCTCCATACCTATACTAGCAGCAGAAGATTTATTGTGCTTGCCAAATCACGGCAGCCGGGAAAGACTCCTTTCTTGACAGGCAATGACATACAGTCAATTACTTTATGAGAAATGCTAGAGGTGGCACTTCCAGTGAGAAGAGTGACTCGAGGGTTAATTCACAGAAGACACGAGTCTCCTCACTCCTGCAAGGTGACGTTTGTTATGCCAGTGGAGGATAAGATGGGCGAAATAATGGCACATTCTATTAAACTGCATCATGTTCTTTTAGTGATGCTTTATTTGTAAACAAACCGTTATTCGATATGAACCGGTTTCACGTGTATTTGCCCTCCTGTCATTCGAAATCTGTCTCTTTATTCTATGGAACACATGATATTATGAGAAATGTCTCAGGGGTTTTGTGTCCACGGAGTAAATATTCCAAAACTTAAACTACTGTAAATTAATGACAATTTTAAATTGAACCTTTGCAGAAACTTCATTCTCTCCTTTCGGGGGAAAAGAAGATATTTTGAGAAAAGTTTCAAAATTTTGTGCCCAAAGTGTACAAACTATGGACCATTGACAAGCTAAATAAATGACAATAAATGAATAAACTTTATTCAAAAAATAATGGTCATTCTCTTTACACTTTGGAAGATATTTTGAGAAATGTTACATTCATTTTGTGTCCACAGAGTGATATGAATGGTTCTATGTTTTGTTGGTTGCTTGGTTACCAACATCCTTTAAAATGTCTCTCTTTTGTGAACATGAAACTGTTTATTAATCCTTGTTCTGTGGAACACATAATATATTTTGAAAATCGTCTCGGTTGTTTGTGTACACAGATTGAAAAATATAGAAAATGTTAAAAGTAAATGATGAAAATTTTACATGTTGCCTCAAACAAAAACTTTTTAAAGAAGACTACTCAAATACAACACATAATTGTCTTTATTCTGTGGACCACTGAGGATATTTTGAGAAATGTCCAGAGAGTGAAAACTTATAATGAATGCAGAAATGAAATGTTGTCTCAGAAATAAAAGTCATTCTATAAAACTAGTTCCCTTTATTCTGTGGAACAAAGAATAAGATAATTGCAAAAATGGCTCTGTCCACAGAGTGAAGGTCAATGTTAAGCGGTTACCAACATTCGTCAAAATATCTTCTTCTTTATTCTGCAGAAGAAAGATTGAAATGAAACAAGGGTGAGTGAAAGACAGATTTTTCCTTTTTGAGCAAACTTTCAAAACTTTAATAATTGCATAAAACTGAACAGTCATTTCTAACATGTATGACTTTCTCTATTCTGCAGAGCAAAATGAATATACTTTGAAGAATGTCGGTAACTGGCACCTATTCACTTGTTTCGGTTTTGATCCCATAAAATAGAAATAAACGGGTGCCACCACTGCTCAGTTACCATTTTTTTTCAAACTATCTCCTGTTGTGTTCTGCTGAAGATGTGGCTATACTAAAACCTTTAGCGAACCGTTTCCAAAGAGCCGATTCACAATAATCCTTCGAAACATCTTATTTCTCATCTTTCCTGTCTGCCTTAGGTTTGGCGTGTCTTTAATTCCTCAGCACGTCTGTGGCTGTCACAGCGACAGGGGTCCACGGGAGCGTGTGTTTGTGGAAAATCTCTCTGCCAGCGAGTTATTTTCACACTCTGCTGGAGTGGCAGCTTGACAATGATGACACAAAAGTCCTCTATCCGATCCTCCAATCCGCTTCCGTTTTAAACACGTCCGATCCCACAAACTCAGAACCTGCAACCGTCTGCCCAAACTTCACAACCTCTCCCCGGCATTACGGCAGGAAGTCCAGGCCACGATTCGAGGGCTTCATATTAATAGGATTACCGAATTTGTATTGCCATAAATCCCTTATCTCGGCTACCCACATGCCATTGCTTTTTCAACGCTCCTGTTTTCAGCCTGACGGTCACAAGCAGAATTATTCTAATTGACATCATTACCTGCTAATCTCTGCTCTCCCCCCCGTCGGCTTCCGAGCGACAGACCCGGTCGAGCCCATTAAACACACTTGTTTACACGGTGGCTGATGGTTACAGACCATAAACGGGTCAGTATCTCGTTCTCTCGACTGGATTTATTCCCGTTGGACTTGCTGTTAAGCGGACACCAGAGATACTTCTACATGACATGGAGAAATTCACATAGAAAGCACGTTTTACATAATTCACAATCTATTGTGTTTGTGTCAAAACAATACAACATAATCCTATCAAGCAAGGGCTGGCGAGAGAGTCTTGCAAGACGTCTCAAATGTGATTGGAGGATTGCAGTCTGGAGAGATGAGTCAATGACCTCTGGATAAATCAGGGTTGAAGCTGAAGTGTAATCTGCGGCCCGTAGAGACGGTCCCTGCAATGCCCGCATTGTTGTTTAATTAATACGTGTGTGTGGAGTGAAGGTATGGAAGCGAAGGGGCGGCAGATAAGGGAGGGGTAACAGAGTCCCACGAGGAACCCGAACAATAGACCTGTTTACACACAATCACTATGTGCTCGAGGCAGAAAGACGCGGCACGGGCCCCGTGTGCCTGAAACGAAGCAGTGCTGATGAATAAAAAGACAGATGTACAGAGGGAAAAGACGTAAGAACAACAAGAGAACTTTGAAGAAACTAAAAGAAGGACAAGATTTCAGGGAAGAAGTAAAGTTATGTGTTACAAACATGGAGTCAAAGGAAAGACTTGCTGTATAATGAATGAAGAAGTCTTCTATACATTATACAGGATATTTTACGTGGAATTGTAAGTATCACAAGTTCACGGTTTTATTAAATGAAACAACTCTTTTAAAAACATTAAATAGATTTTTCAGTTTTATGTAACGAAAAAATAAGTATTTAACTAATATATATATATATATATACATATATATACATATATATACATATATATATATATATATATATATATGTATATATATATGTATGTATATATATATATATATATATATATATATATATTTTTTTTTTTTTTTTTTTTTTGGAGAATACTAAAAGAAATATTTGAGTTCATCAGATTTTTGCTACTTAATTTAAAAGCTTATAAATGGTTTATTATTGTGTTATATTTTATGGTACATTTTCTTAGTAAAATGCATTATGCATTAATAACGTTTTATCCAAATGTGACTCCACCTGTGAAAACCAAGGTTAGAGTTGGAAAATTAAATTCTGTGAAAATTTGATTATGATTTTACCTATTAATTTCATTATTATTTCAATCTTTGACCTGGTCTTTCTCAGTCAATATTAAACATATATTTTAGCTGGGTTTTCACAGACAGGGTCACAAATGTTCTAAAGAAGACATTTCATGCAGTTTGTAATGTTGATTTTTGTCATTTAAAGCAGCCGTCAAGTTGTGTATCTGAAAGTTCACAAGTTATTGGCTCTGAATAAATAACTTGTTTGTTTTCCTAATTTAGGTTTCATCCCTGGTTTGTGCCACTGGAACATATTTCCATTTCCCCACACTTTTGTTTGGACTGTCGGCTAAAACAATCGGCAAAAAGCGCTGTACATAGACGACCAATCACAGCCGGCTAGACTATCAGATCAAAACACAGAAGAGCAAATGAATCTCTGAACGAATCATTAGAGAATCAGTACAATAGTAAATATTCAACCCATATTATTATCAATAACTAAACATTGGAAGTACATTGTACATTAACTTGTTGTTGGAGAGTCTAAAAAAACAAATGAGGAACTTTCAAATCATATTTATGTATGCATTTATTGACAAAATTAAGAATAAAATAGCATATAAAATACTGCTTACTGGCCAGTACTTTAAGGCAGCGGTGTTTGGAACAACAGATGACCGCAATCTGGCATCCAGCACAGGCGACCACTGTGACCCAGACACCTGAATCAGCTTTTAAAACTGCTAAAAGCCAGTTTTAATAAATCACACTGTCGGATATTAGACTGGCTTAAATGCTGTTCTCCATCATTTGATGAATTATTGCTGCCATAATCGATAAATAAAGTACAGTAGACGAAATACTGCTCATTTTTCTGTAATAAAAAACTGTAATAAAGCGGAGTAAAACTTTATATCGTAACTATTGGACACATACTGTACAGTTGTAGTCATGTTTCATTACTTATCAGTATGTGGTTATGAAGTCCAATGATATTTAATTGAAATCTGACATCTTATATTAAAAATGTTAAACATCCAGTTTTTAATCTGTAACTGCATTCCGTGGAGAAGTTACGAATTGCAGCATTTACATTTATATTTATTTTTCTGGCAGACAAAATTATTTTGAAAGTGACTTACAAGAATTGTGTCTGTTGAGTAAACAGGGGTATGACGTCTTGCTAAAGGACACTTGTGTCATTGTCTGCTGGCAGGGGGATTCGAACCCGCAACCTTCTGTTTCCACCACCAGACCATGACTGACCCAACCAGCAGCTTCACCGATCATCCCTCCGTTTCAAAACATTGCGGTGACAGACACAGATCAAAGATGCTGTCACGTTTGTGCTTCTTCGAGCATTCCGGAAATACATTTTGTGGAGCTCTTTGTCAATTCAGGGCTTCTGTAGAAACATGGCTGTAAAAGCACAACAGTGCATGCAGATTCTAAACTAACTTAATCTAAAGCAATGAAACATAACAGTTAATAATTAAAGGTCTATATACACCACTTAATACATATATTTGTACATTATATTTTAATTCTGTCAATAGATCCTTCTTAATTTCAAACATTGCAACCATACGCATTATAACCTTAAGACGTCTGCTAAAGATCTGTTAAACACCTTCTACTAAAATGCAGTTCCATATACATTCGCAATCCTCCTTTAAATGTCTATATATGTATTGCAGACTTAATCTCAACATCTTGCAGATGTAAAGACAGACATCAAACAGACAGTCTCCGAGATGTATGTAGGCCATCGGGACTTGAAATACCATTCTTTAAACCAGCGTTAAGGAATCAAAGTACAAAAAACATTAATAAACAAATTTATTTGACCTCGGACCCAAATTTAGCACTAATGCGCAGTGAATTCGGCCTCGTATTTTTGCAACTCAATGCTAATGAAACTTTCATTCACCCTTGTCTAATTTAGCAGCGTGGTGCATTTTTAAAGCCTTCATCAGAATGCAGAAAGCCAGCAATGTGTGCCATATCAGGTCAGAGCTCTCAGCGCACTACAGCCAGCGCTAATTTGATTCCGGTGATGAGAAAATAATAAACACGTTAAAGGGTACATTAAATGTCAATTATAGGCAAATTAAGAAGTGCAGACTGGCATAGATGCACGAGCAAGTCCAGGACAGAATGCAAGCATTGGGAGACACATCATCATCAGACGGTCATTTGTACCTTCAGTAATGATTTGGACCTCACACGATAAAGAGTGTCGCAGAGAATTTGATGAGCAAACCAAATGGCTCTCGTTGCCTTTTTCCTTTCGAAATGTTTCCTGCAGTGACAGGTGCCACAGGTTATGAGATGTAATTCCCGTTATGTTGTCGGGAAATGCAGCCAGCTGGCTGAAATCTTCGAGGTTGTTTTCACAGACAGACAGACAGGATTACTGTTGTCGCTTGTTCCTTAGCTACCCTACCGAGTGTATCTTCCGCCCAGGCTGTGGAACAATCTGATCAAGACCTCCGGGATTTCAGGGACAGCGGCCCTTCAGGACTTAAGTTGAACGAGCATGAACGTTCAATGACTCTTGAGAAAACACGCTGTCGAATAAAAGTTCACGTAGGAAGAAAGTATTTCACATCCGGTTTGAGAGCAACCCCTCGGCTTTTTCACAAAAGTTGTGATCGATTGCGCTAAGTGCCACATTCACATAATAATATGTACTGCCGGTTTAAGATTGTGTTCTTCCTATAGAGACGACGCATCTGAACCCTTTCCTATAAAAAAGGAACCCTTGAGCAAGGCCGGAAATAAACTCTGCAGGTTACAGGCCCTCCAGTAGCGGAGTTATTTGTTAGAAATATTGCCAACTTATTCATTTGGATGAAAGAATAAATTGCGAATGTCGAAATTGATTTTCAGATCCATTTATTGAATTGTCATCACAATAGTCATAATTCAAGAGTGACCCGCTGACAATGACAATTACACTGAACGAGTGGACATGTTATATGAGGACAAAAGTAGGTGTGATCTCAAAATCAGGAGCTGCTTAAAAAGAAAAATTCTGCAGAGTATTATAATGTTCATGAATTATGTCCTTGATAATACACTGCTGATTTTGCATTAATGGAGATACAGTATTGCTTCATTATTCATAGACACGCTCAGAATGAAAGGTCTCGGTATACATGAGTCAAGATCATGCTCGATCTGAATTATAAACTTGAACTCAAATCGAATCCGACACATTTACTATACCACATTTTCTAACAAAATCGGTGAAACGTGTTTATAAACACAGTTGAGTATTTTTGCATATCTTATCTTATGGAAATGTTCTTTAAA
Organism: Triplophysa yarkandensis; assembly: GCA_033220385.1. Classification (NCBI taxonomy): domain Eukaryota; kingdom Metazoa; phylum Chordata; class Actinopteri; order Cypriniformes; family Nemacheilidae; genus Triplophysa; species Triplophysa yarkandensis. The sequence goes on along the minus strand of CM065663.1, from coordinate 1,415,278 downwards.
AGGACAATAAAATGAACAATCTTAAATGCAAGCATGTTAAAAGAGCAACGGCTGACACTTCATTAAATATTTACCAAGGAGAAACTGAAGAGACGGCATTGTGGGGAAAAGCAGTCGCTGGTGCTGAATGCCAAACACTGCTGTAGATTTTTGCTGGTTGTGGGATGTATTATGATCATGGTGTTACGAGGAATGTAAATGAAGAATAAAAATGAATTACTTAAAAGGACTCTTTCGATATTTCTAAATGTATTTTGCAAAGAATATAAAACACATTCGTCTGTATTGTAGATTTAAAAGTCATTGCCATACTGCAGTTGAGATCTCTTTAATTTAATTAAATAATTTAATCTTAATTTCATTTTTGAGATGCTTACATTTTCAAAAGAAAATTCTTCAAGATACAAGTCTCCATAGACTGGAAACATTTGTTATACACTAAATTATTTCAAAACTAAATGATCTGTGTTGTACAGTATGGTTGGAACATTAACTTTATAATTTAAAAAAGTTTATAGAGCTTGTAAACCCAGGGAAACACAAACTAAGAGAATATATTTGCTTTGAAATATTTTAGAAATTGTTTATAGATTGTTCAATACATGAAAAGGACTTTCATGTTTCATAATTATATTGAAATATAATATACTTGATATACTGTTTATTGTTTTGTACTTTCAAATTTTTATATAATATTATTACTTTTTAATTATATAAATTTTACCAGTACATGTACTATAAATATTTTTTTCAAAAACGAAAGTGGGCAATTATGTCTTATTATGTTAAACTGTAATACATTATGTAATAAATGTTTGAAAATATATTTCAAATAAAATATTTAAAGTATGTGTTAAATTATATTTTATCTTAATAATGATTAAATTATTTATATAAGGTTGATATATAGGAATATAGAAGAAAAACATTTTAAGTGAGTACAGTCACAACCATTCCCCCATTTCAACATTTCTTTCAATCAATTTATTTGTAATCTATCTCTTCCAGGGCCTTTTATAAATCAATGTTTTCAGAGGCTTTCGACAGCTTTCTTGTAAATAAAAAGAATGGTGCTATCACCGTCAGAGTCATAAGCTTTATCTTACGGATTGCAACTACTAAAAATTAAAACTAAAGTATAATGCAATCTAAGTCACCTGGGAAACCTCAAAAGATGTTTAAATTAAAAAGCTAAAAAAGTTAAAAGTTAATATGCTGTTTTAATTTTGTGAACTACTATAAGCAATTTCATTGCCTAAAATAATTCTATTAGAAACCACCAGGCACATTGGCTAATTTTACAAATATAAATCTAATTTATTAAATACTTAATACTTCAATATTTTTTTCATTACATAAACTTAAATGTTTTGGGAGGAGAATTTTTTTCTTGAACTTTAAAAATCTGTGTTTTAATATCTCACACTGAAAAAAACTACAAATCATTATTTTAAAAATATTGCAATGTAAGTTTTAATTTTTGTGAAATATAAAAGTATTTTTTCTTAAACATTTTCTCCTCACCTCTTTCTTGATAACACACGTTGAATGTTCTCACACATTCACACACATTGTCATTGTGTCTCCGGTGACAGGACATTCTCAAGGTGCTTTGCTTTCTTTGCATTTAATCAGCAGAAAAGGACTTGTAGTAAGTCCTGGATTAGTCATCATTGGGTTGGTTATTCGCGCTTACAGTACCCTGTAAATACCTCGGAGCAGCCTAACTAAGCTGGTTTTCCACCTCTCCGTGTTCATCCCTTCTTTTTAATGGACTTCAATACCCCCTAAGGCTCAATTTCACCCTTTGAGACTTCACTGGGTACTTTGATTAGGGATGGGATGGTAAGACCTTGACTGAGACCAAGAAAGATCCCTCACAGGCCAGAGTAAAGCTGGGTGCTATGAGTAAACCTGTTGGTCTTCTCCCTTTTTTGGTGATTTACAGTATGTTTGTATTCCGCAAAACCCCACAAACCTTCTTTAAATTGGCTTCCGACGTCTAAGGATTTTTATCATACCTTATTACAAATAACTCATGGCAAAGCATGTCTCTGCTTGAAACATTAATCTATGTAAGGGTGGTCACTTTTTTTGTATGTTTACACATTTTTCATTGGACAAGAAAGAATATTTATATTATTTTTGCCTGTGTAAAAAATAATAAATAATCAAATGTGCTTCTGCACACCCGATAGGAAATATACAGTACTAAAGCAGCTACATTAGAAGACAAAATTACTAAAGTGAAAGAATTGTTCTGAATTCAGTCAAACAGATTTTTGAAGCGTGGTGTCTTATAAACAGAATAAACGCAGATTACAATTTAAAATTGTTTCTAAAAACAGTACCAGTTACCGGAAGAGTTCACCAAAATATAAAAGTATCTTATTGTTTCCTCTCCTGATGCAATTCAATGTACCGTACACAACCGAGGGAAAAAATACAATATTTTCATGATCTTTAAAATCTTTGAATGTGAAGGTGTGTGTATTAATGTGGATGACTCTTGGTAACAAAAACAGAACTGTGTCGACATATATTTTTTTATGACATAAACGTTTTTTAATATAGACAAAAATAGACAAAATTATGATTATAAAGCAGCCAATAAGAGCACCAATATTGACAATATTTTAATATACAATTATTATTGTTGATCAACTGAAGAAAGCAAGTCATATACTTAACTTATGGGATGGCATTTGTAAATGAAATACTCAACATTGAGGTGAAGCGTTCCTTTAAAAGTTATGCAAAAAAATTTAAATGCAACACAATGCATTGCAGGAGTATCGCAGACTGTGTGTGGACTGTCACGCGCACATGCACACAGAGTTAATGTGACCACCGTGTGAGATGCTATTTATCCTGTACAGATGTTCTTTATCCAGTCACCATGGCAACACCTTAGTCATCCACCCAGAACAACAACTCTACACAACACGCCACAAGCACACACTTAACACAATCTCCTCATCCAGAAGTCATGTCATTGACACAGTGAGCTGAGCGTCTGACAGCGTTTCACCCTGAGAATCAGAACAGCACAAGTCATGTATAGAGTTCTTACCTGCTCTCAGATTACTAAATGTATTTGTAGTGAAGCTGTTTTTTATTCAATATAACGCTGCGAGCTCATTTGATGGAACTTAAAGGGATAGTTCAACCCAAAAATGAAAATTCGGTCTTTATTTACTCACACTCTAGTCATTTTAAACCTGTAAGAAGTTATTTATTCTGCAAAACACAATATAATACATTTTTGATAAAACAGGTCAACAGGGAGGGCCTTTTTACCCAGCATTTTTCTAAATATCTTCTTTTTTGTTTTTTATAATTAAGAATAAATACACCAAGAGGTTGAGTAAATGATCACATATTTTACATTTTGGGTTTTTTATCCCTTTAATTTGCCAGAAAAATTATCAGTCTACATTGAAATGTTTCAATATGATTGACTCTGGCTAGTCTGTTACAGATGACTCATAATATTGCATTAATAGTTCATGCCTAAAGTCCTGATTGTAAAGGAAGAAGAGGAAAGTAGAGGAAAGGGAAAAAATTATCGTAAAGACACATGAGACAAGATGTGTCGCTATTCTGAATTGCAATAGATTTAAACACTCTTTCTCTCATGAAACATTTCTTCTTTTCCATCAACGTCTTTAATCTGAGCTTCATTCAAAACCAAATTTATACCAAGCATTGAGCGAGGGTGATTAAACAGCAGGGGTCACTAATTTAAAAAGCCAGCAAACCTGAAAACAACCGCTTCCAAGCTGAGAGCTCCGTTTCATCTGATGATCTCCAGCGCTCCATACCTCTTCTGTGATACGACTATCATAAATACAACTGAAGAGTCGTCATAAGAATCAATTACCAATGTCGACCCCTGGGCAGACTAGCCAAGAGTAAAATTACTCTACAATCAGGGGAACAATAACCAGACGGGCAATACCAGGAAGGCCATGAGGTCATAAAATAAACCAGTGCAACCTACTGAGTTTGACTGTCTTTATGTTCACCGCTTTACATCACATACTTGGATTTAATACTTAGTTACTCTAAGGAAAAGTAACCAAAATATGAATAAAAAAACAAAGGAGTTTTAAATAGTGAAACTTACAATAGGTTAGTTTGGATAAATCACCCAAAACTGCTCACTTAAATAAAATATTAGTCTTCTGCAAAGCTAGATATTTTATAGAATGTTGTTATCCACACACTGATGATGCTTATTGGATCTGAAGGTGAACAACCTTTACAGCATGCATGAAATGAGGTTACAACAAATATGATTAAGCCAATATAAAAGTTTTTATTACAAAAATATGAATTTATTTTAATTTTCGTTTGATTTAATATTGAAAAGAGAACCGCCAATAGGAGGGCAAAATAGATGGGACTGCTTTAAATTTCTTAAAAAGCATGTCAGGGTGAGACCTTAAGAAGCTACAGTACTTGAGAAAATATCAAGAAAACGTTTCTGTATATTCAAGTCAAAAGATGAAGAATGTAAAGATTTTTTGTTATATATAGTTCATAGTTCATAGTTCACTTTGTTTTATTTTATAAACATGGTGTGTATATAATTATTCTAAAATGTGGAAAAATAAATAAATGAATAAGTGTCCCAAACTTTTGACCGGTAGTTTTAAAATGTACAATAACACACTTTGCAATATTAGCTGACAGATTCACATGCTCCAGTAATAATAACCAAGAATATGGTTGTAGAAAATGTTACTCCACCATTGAGATGATTCCTCTGGGTGAATAAACAACCATAATCTGCAATAAAAAACAAAGTATTATCTTTAGGGAAACCTTAAATGTATTGCCCACAGATCAGTGAGCGCTTTCAGTTTCCTTATGTTTGCAAAGATCTGACCTGTAATATAATGATTTTTGACTGCTGGGTGCCTGTACAATTTCCACCTCTGCACTGCGTTTCTAACAACCTCTGCAGATACAATATCATTCCCATCTCATCGAGCTTTGATTTGTGTTGTGTTTCAAACAGAGGTGGACGGATAACAATTTAACTTCACTCGACTCGTGGCTAATGAATTGAGTTCCTCTTCAGATGCTTAACGTTTGCATCCTAATGTGTCCTGTCGGAGAGAACACAAAATACGATCTCAGAATCTGCCTGCAAAGCATTGGCAGATGAATGATATTGACATATAAATATTGCCCTAAATTCACACCCAAAAGCAAACGTAAGATACGACATTGATATATAAAAATCATCCCATTTCTAGGACTCTTAGCGTTTCACGTTTTAAAGTTGTCTAGATTGGGTTGTATACCAGGCCAGCCTTCTGAAATGGGTTGTAAGACATGACTTATTAACACAATTATGTTTCATTTCTACCTCTTCAAATGAGCCCGGCACAGATGTCGCACAATAGCCGCTGTTATTCTATTCCTTGAGGAAATGTAGATATTGTGTGGAGTCTCTCTCATTTTCAGCCCATTAAAACAGGTAATGGTTTATCAGGCGGCACCGGAGAGCCGATGGCCTCTGGACCAAACACTCACTGTTTATCTCCATTTCACAACACATAAACTCTCCATCGGGCATTACAAACTCAACTCAGATTCAAGAGTTAATTTATCCATACTTACTTGGATTATGATCAGCTTCACATACTATTTTTCTCTTTTTATGATTCACTGCCCATACTGTGTCTTTGCGAGGAACTTCTTGTGTATTCTGTATATGACTTTGCTATAAGTATTATTTCCCAAATGGCAGATTTTGTATTTGGTAATCTCATCCGACCGTTTTTATTTAATTTTCTTTCGATGTTTCTGATGAAATACCATAAAGGGGTCATACGGTGCCATTTGTTTTTTCCTTTTTGTTACAAGTTGCCTGAGCATGTTTTAGACACGTATAATCGCTAAAATTATACATCGTATACATACATATGTATACATACACATTTAATCTAAATGATCTCTTATTGGAAGATTTGAAAGATATGTTTCAATTTTCAAAAGTTCAGTTGAATCAATCCGAGCCCAAATTGTGAGTTTTCTTTTGACATTTAATAAACCATGAATGTAAGATTCTCAACCACCGGTCTTCAATTATATCTGTAAATGATCTGACTTTTCGAACAACTCTGTTGTTAAGCCTCTCCTCTTGAATGCAGATAGGCCAATGGCAGTTAAGTTTCAGTCGCATCATGGAGGAACATTGTTAGATTTTACACTGACAACTGTAAGTCAGTTTGCAACATTTGTCCATGTAGCCATCCATACCCAATGGGACAATGAGTCATAACAATAGGTCATTTTCTGACTTATTTGTAAGTTATTTTCTTCATCAATATGGAGTTTTTTGTTCTTGTCCTCTACATTTTTTTATTCATACAGATCGGGATATTTTAACTCAACTTCTCCCAAAACCATTCATTTAGTTCAAATGGATTTTCATGACATTATATTTGGATTGTAAAACCATGGATTTGGATGCACTCATGACCTTCACAGCTTCATTTTCATTGAGTTTCAGAGATGATCATTTTATTTTAACATGTGTTTGACTTTAATGCTAATCCTATAAGGATTTAACCGTCTAGCTGCCCTAGAAAACAAACGGATTTGTCTGGTAGAGGCCAAACAAGAACATCTGCCGTCTATTTATTCATGTCCATAAGGGCAGCTATTTTTTCCTCCCTTTTGACCTCAACTTTTTGGACACCCAACTTTCTATTGAGGGCTGATTCATAGACGGTGGATTAAATAAAGGACAGTTCATCTCTTTGTATTCCTAAACAATATTAAAAGGATTTATCGTAATGTTGCTACAACATCTGTCTTACTTGAGTTTGGGGAATTCTATATCAGCCCTGATGTTTCCTTATAGTTTCTGTTATATATGAATATTATCTTACACCAAGGTGCATAGACGTTCTTTCTAATGGCCCAGAAATCCTCAGCACCTTCGCACGTGGAAAAAGTTGAAAGGTAATCTGTTATGCGCGACGTGACTAATTTCTCAGCGCGAAAGTGCTCACGAAACTCCAGCACCCGTTTCAGTGAATTGTAAGGCGCGGAGAGCAGGACGAAATAGGTCAGCTTCCATTAACAATAGTGCATGATGGAAAATGTCACATGGGAACCCCACACATACCAGCACAACCAAGAATATGGGAAATAAATGCATATTCCCTGATGCAAAAAATATTGCAGCCTATGGAAAAATATTGGATTGCCAGCTGAAGGTTGAACATATTTGACAATGCTTTCTCAAAACATGAACAATGCTTTCTCAAAACATGACAGCCGGATGACAAATGAGCATGTAACACATTTTTCTCATTCAGAAACAGGAAATAACAGGAAACAGAAAAAGTAATTATCCTCAATATCTAAAGATGGGAAATGTATTGAATTTATCATTTCATCATTGTTGTTATAGTTGACTGCAGAATGTATTTTTGTTTTATTTTGCCTTGTTTGCGCAAACTAGTATTCAGTGCAAAAGTGCAAAACACAGAAAGTAGTAATGTTTGAACATGCTAGGAAAAAAAGGATTAATATTTTAAATGTATATATATATACCAAATACATTTGAATACATGAATATATTCATGTATTCAAATGTATTTGGTTAATATTTTAAATATATATATTTTTTTCATTATATAAACTCTGTACATTTAAGATAAATTAATTGTTTGACTTTAACAGTTTAAATCAATTATTTTAATATTTTCCAAAAAATATATATATAATTTTTTATAAAATATTTTTAAAGTTCTAATAAATAAACGCTTATTATTTCAAATCTTTTCCTTATTATTTCAAATCTTTTCCATATATATATATATATATTCATATATTCAAATGTATTTGGTTAATATTTTAAATACATATATTTTTTTTTCATTATATAAACTCTGTACATTTAAGAGAAATTAATTGTTTGACTTTAACGGTTTAAATCAATTATTTTAATATAAAAAAAATATATAATTTTTTATAAAATATTTTTAAAGTTCTAATAAATAAACGCTTATTATTTCAAATCTTTTCCACATTTATCACTTCTCATTACTTTCAACCCACCACAAACGCGCCATAAAGGTCTTTGCCCTTCGTGCAACGCCACAACTTGTTTGTTATGAGAATTTCATCATGCTCCACTTTGCTGAGTCAGGGAAATTTAGTTTGATGTAAATAACGACGGAACCTTCCGGCTGTTTGAATAGAAGACCATGCAGAAGCTTTCATTAAGACAGCAATTTCCCCTCAAGACAACACAGTAAATTATTGATCCCCGGATACAAAATGTGTATAGCCGGTAGACGCACATGTCCCCTTTTGACCTTCTGTTCTCTCTGGAGAATGACTCCAAGAAATAAGAAGGTAAGAGGCTGCGCCACTATTTTAAATTACATTCTGACATGGGGGAGTTCCAGCCAGACTGCTTCTCTGATATCGGCGTGGGATTTTAAGCAGCCAACGTTAGGACAGAGAGGGCCAAACATCCCAAATGTCCAAGAGTTACCTCCTGTTCTCTTTCCACAAGACAATACGAGCAATCGCTGACAACGTTCATTTTTCACAAGCACTTACCTATCAGAGAGAGAGAGAGAGAGAGAGAGAGAGATGGCGACCCAAGACCCCCTTCTGTCTAGCAGTACACCGTGGACAGCGATTGGATGAGGCAGTTTCCAATCTCACCTTCTAATTATTATCTCCAGCAAGCCCTGAGAAGAGAGAAGATTTCCTCACACAGTCAAACTGAGCAATGGACAACTCATTAATGTCCTGTTGTGACAGAGAACACAAGTTAGGTCAAGGCTGTGGTAAAAAAACTTTTTCAACACAATATGAAAAAGAATTCTGTTCGACGGAGTTACAAAGTCTCATTATTATCTAAAGCAATTTTAATCTAAAATCTCTTTTAATCTAAAAACACATTATAAAAACAAAAACTACAAACCTATAAATTCTTTATATATGTTTATATTTTATATATACATTTATATTATATTTTCATTATATTGTATATACATGGATTATAATATATATGAATACATTATATTACATTCTGATACGTTTTGAGAAGTTTCTTTCTATTTTGGGTAAAAAAGTAAATTAAATGTAACTTAAAGAAAAAACTTATATCATCACATATATTACATTCAGAAGGTAGTAGGTTATAATTCAAAAGTAATGATTTATCAAAAAATAAACTTAATTCATTAAACATAAATCAAATTAAATGAATCTTTCCCGAACCAAGTTGTCGGAATGCATTCCATTTTTAAGAATAAAGAATTTAGATATTTTCTTTTTTAATTATTCAAGCTTCAATAAATATGCATTCACAAGAGTTCATTGTTTTTTGCATCCCTTGCGAAACCAACTCTATAATTCGCTGTATAATTCTAATATAAGCTGAATTATGCGATGTTTGGTGTGAAAATAGCAAAGTAGCATGTTTTTGGATATCTGAACAGGAAAAAAACAGGACAAAATTTCAAATTAAGGAACTATTTATCTAAAATGTTCCCTTGTAAAGGTTAGTTTACAAACCCCTTTAAATTTCATTTATTTGTCCTGAATAAAGAAAGACCCACACGTATTAAAACAAGTGTTTTCCAAAATAGATGGCACCGAACAGAGTTAGAATTTGCCAACTTCAAGAACTGCAGAAATACATGTTTGTTTTTCAAAACACCCTGCAAGAGTTTCTCCATCACATCTTAAGATCCCAGAGTGTGTTATTTTTACCTCTCCTGAAACTCTAACTCGTCGGTTTTGTCTTTCATTACAACAAAATCCAAAAATGAAAGTCACCCGATCCCGGCTCACAAATGAGTAATCCACGCATTCCACTCCTTAACCATCTTGATTATGAGATTACCCTGAAATCTGACGTTTGTCAAGGTCAACAACTGAATGTACATTATCGCCATTTCTTTATCCATGATGATAAACCATATAGAGAGTCTAAATGGCAGATTTCCTGATAAAAACTTTACTTTGACCTTTCGAACAAGCTTATCGTGAGTTCTGCCACAGTATCACAGCCGAGAGATGCCTGGCATCCATCGCCATGTGTGCCTCTTCTCCTCTTTATCTGAAAGAGCTTTGATCCATTATGTAGAAGCAAACGGCCAGATGTTCGGCTAGTGGAAACTTCATTTTACAGTTTCATGGTTTAAGGACATTTCCTTTTCTATCAGAAGAGGTTTTTGAAGAGAAGAACACACAGCATTCGGCAGTGAGTTATTTATTTATTTGCTACTCAGTTCTCGGACAGTAAAACGTTTTTTATTGTGAATACATTGGTGTTGCATGCTGTCTTTTTGACCTCCGGGTGAAGGGGAACCTTAGTTGTATAATGGCAAAATACCACATGGGTATGACTTTGACTGTTATTGAAAGATCTCCCATCTATAATGCAAATATTCAACATTGCCATAAAGGGAAATCTAATAATGTGCATGTTGGAGGACACAACTTTATTAACTGCACTTTTCGAAGTTTTCATAGATATACAATAAATAGCATGGACGTGACTTAACAGACAATAGATTTGACTGTCTTTGGTACAAAAGGTCCCTCTTAAACGCTGCCAATGCCAGTGTACCATGAGACCGAACTAACCCAAAGACTGTTCAATAATAAACTCTACATCAGAACTTAACATCAAAGACAAAAGGTTTGATTTGTCAGGTTATAAAAGTATCTCATAAATTCAAATTTTGCCGTGTTTCTTCTTTGAAAATATGTTGTTGCAGCACTGAGAATGTTTGATTCAGGCATTTGTAAGTCTGGGAATGCTGCAGGTAGCAGTATTTCTTCAAAGGATAAAGCGGATTTGTATTCAACGTGACTTACAAGTGCGCCTGTAGTTCCAGAGAGCCACAGAACATTTTCCAGATAAGATGTAAGGGGAAAAAAACCTTGAGCTCGTTTAAGCACTACTGAGGACAAAAGATAAGAATTCAAAGAAGCATTTCTTGTCCCCAAGGACCAATCAAATTCCATGTCACTATACTGAACGCTCATATGAAGGAAGGGAAGACCCGGAGAGAGAGAGAGAGAGAGAGAGAGAGAGAGAGAGAGAGAGAGAGAGAGAGAGAGAGAGAGAGAGAGAGAGAGAGAGAGAGAGAGAGAGCGAGAGAGAGAGAGAGAGAGAGAGAGAGAGAGAGAGAGAGAGAGAGAGAGAGAGAGAGAGAGAGAGAGAGAGAGAGAGAGAGAGAGAGAGAGAGAGAGAGAGAGAGAGAGAAAGAGTTCATGTCCAGACTCATCATGTTAGCAGAGAAGAGTTAGGAATATAGGATTGTTTTAAATAAAGGATAAAATAATTATCATACAACATGTTTGTCGACTTTAAGTTTTCAAAAATGAACAATAAACATCCAACAAAACCCAAAAATGACAATTGCAAACACAAAATAAGATATTTTGAAGAATGCTCTTAACATTAACATTAACTTCAATAGTTTTTTTTCCATACATAGATGTTAATGGTTGACAATGCTTTTCATTCTTCAAAATATCTTCTTTTGTGTTCTACAGAAGAAACAAAGGCAAACAGGTAATTTTCACTGTAAATGTCACTTTCACAAAAATCATCTGCCAAATACATAAATGTTATTATATCACTGTTAAGCTTTCCTATAGCAAGAGGGTAAGTGCATAGTGATTACAACTCCGGAGTTATGAGTTTATTGTAAATTAATCAAAAAGAATCAAGAATTTTACATATTATAAATCATTTCCGTCATTTCAATCTTAGGTTTCAAACAAAATGCATCAGTTATCGAATTTTGTTATTAAAAAAACATTCGACATATTCTTAGAAAATCTATATTTGTATATCATACTGCAACACACTTCACTGAAAACATTTGTGTAGGCAGTTGTGTTCCGCATGAATAACAACACCAGCGTTTCTATCAGAAATATACAGGCGGTCACACTCTACACGGGTCAGAATAGCGTGAATAACCGGAGTGAAAGTCACACTTTTTTTGCCTTCATATACGTGACATCATCAGAAGAATCACCAAAAAAAGGCAAGCCAAAGCACTTATGTTTAAACATCGTTCTTCAGGCAAGAAATGTGTTTCTGTTAAGCTGAAAAGAGCTTATTAAAATAAAGCACTTACATTCAAAAAAGAGGGTTTCATTTTAATAATGAGTTTAAATCTGTGATGTTTCTGGAGACAGATGTAATCTGATTAACTCTGCCAGACTGAGTTGTGAAATAATGGGCAAATCAAATCTGTATCAGAGAAGAGGTCAGCCGCAACTTAATAAGAACTTCAGGGGATAGAAGAGCTCAGTAAGGCAGTAAAATGTCTGTTTTGTGTATTTTGTTGTGGCTTGAATCGCATGCAGCCAGGTCTCATTATGCGCTTCTCAATCCTGATCACATTAGTTCATTAGCAAAGCTCATCTGCTTCAGGGCACAGCGTGTCACACAATACAAAAAAACACTACAAGACAAGAGAAGCATTAGGATTCGGAATGCCTCGCTAAGTTAAAATTGTACAATCATTTGCTTCGACAAAATTTGCATTTAACAATTTAATAAGACGGAGTTAATGGGGACTCTGAACACAGCTTACGAAATAATGATTTCATTTACTGTCGCTGATTCTCTTCCGCAATCCGCTGTGATTGATAGTGTAGCTTTAATATAATATGCTCGGCAAAACTCCAAACAATATCACATCAGGGTCGCGTCGCACAGGTGCCGAACAATACAACGATTTTAGATTGCTACAATTACGACAAACTCTTTCAACAAATCTCTGCTTTTTTACAGAAATTGGCATTAATCGCAACGATGCATTTTCGTCACCTTCTGATCTGATGTTTGGATTAGATAAGAATTTTTCTCTGCACTATTATTATGTAGTCTTTTAGTTTGGCGCTCTATGGTCCTGTTCTTTTTCCTGGTATTCCCTTATCTGTGTCTTGTCATCTGTGTGTATAGAGTCAAATTTCTGGAAATGTAATGTAATGTAAATTTTATGCAGAGACTACATTTATTGATTGGATTTGAAAAGCCACAATGTGTGTCTTCATCTTTTTACTTATTGATTTGTTTTCATTTAATTGTATGGACCTATGTTGACTTTATTTATATTACATATTTTTTTTATTTTCTTATTCTTATTATTTTAATTATTATTCTTATTCTTATTCTTATTATGATTATTATTATTATTATTATTATTATTATTATTATTGTTCACCTATTGTTGTATCGGCTATTTACTGCTTCATTGTCTCTTCGACTATTGTAAGTCGCTTTGGATAAAAGCGTCTGCTAAATGACTAAATGATGAAATGAATGAAATGATATTATTATTATTATTATTATAATTATTATAATTGATTTATTTTAGATTAAAAAAGATTGATATTTCTGGTAAATCTCTGTACCATGATCATTGTTTGTTTTATGCTGTTGTTTTTCATGCAATTTCACCACCCAGAAAATATTGCACTAAAATATGCTTTTATTTAATTGCACTTTGTACACATATATATGTGTAGAGAAAGTGCTGTTTTTTCACACATTAGATTTGCATTTACTGTGGCAAAATATATGATTCAGGGTGTCTCAAAACAGCACTTAGAACTTCTTAAGTTTGTATAATTGTTTGTTTGTTTGTAAGTGAGAATGCGTGTGAAATCACAGCATATATATCTAAATACAGTGTATTCTACTTTTTGACTTAGGAATTCTACTTTTTGACTTAGGAATTCTACTTTTTGACTTAGGAATTCTACTTTTTGACTTAGGAATTCTACTTTTTGACTTAGGAATTCTACTTTTTGACTTAGGAATTCTACTTTTTGACTTAGGAATTCTACTTTTTGACTTAGGAATGGAAGCAAGAGCACCTGCAGACAGCAGTGGGTGTCACTTCTATGATGGGAATATTGATGACATCCTGAAATGGTATTTTGGAATATTGTTCCAAAGTCAATTAATCATCTCATAATTTACTCACCGTTACGTTGTTCCAGATCTGTACATTTCTTTGATCAGATAAAGAAATACTTGTATGCTTATATGCTTATAACCAAACAGTTCTTGGACGCCATTGAATGTCCTAGAAGGAAAAAGTACTGTTTATATTCTTTTATTTTAATTTGTAAAAAGCAATAGAGATATTTAAAAAAAAAGGACAGCAAAAAGAAATACCGTTGCTATTTTTTCTACTATGATAGTCAGTGGAGTTCAAGAACTGTCTATCAAAAAGCATTCATCCAAATATATTTATCTGCGTTTGCCAAACAAGTGTAGTGGTCGAAACTACCTAAACGCATACCAAGACAAGACAGAGACCAGAGGGCATCGAGACCAAGACGAGACCAAGACTTTGAGCGAACGAGACCAAGACTAAGAAAGGGAAACAGAGACAGAGTCAAGAGCAAGACCACTATTAAAAAACAAAAAGTCTTAATAAATAAGAACAGAAGAAAATTGGTGGATTTAATGTACAGAAACGTATGTGTACGATGTTTTATGTTACATTTTTATCACCCACCTACATAACATTTAAAGAAAAAAATTACAAACCAAAACAGAACAAACTTGTGTTTAATTGGGTCTCAAATAAAGTGACTTATTTACTTAAGGAATATCAAGTTAGATTATAAAAAACAAGACATCATACCTTTAAAGTACTTTTAAAGAAATCTCCTGTTAATTACTAACTGGTCTTAAAGTAACAAAAATAGCAACAGAATCAAATAAGCAACAAGCCAATGAATACTTTAAAGTCCAGAAGTTTAACATCCAGAAACAATGCACTAGCACTTTCATGTAATTCTAGGAGTTGTGGTCTTGACCGGTCTTGTAGTAAAACCTAAAACCAAGACAAGACCAAGACCAAAGACAGATGAGACCAAGTCCTTAAAAAAATGTTCTTGAGGACTACAACACTAGACCAAACCAAGAAATGTAGAGAATATTCCATGACATCATTTTCTTTATCTGATGAAGTTTCCTTTAACTTGTGCAATACAATTTGGTAATTTTGAGCAACTGAATTCACGGTCGATTTCAGGTTTAATTGCTGTTTTATCGTGGCCTATAGATTGTTTAAGTTAAAATATCTGTCTTCCTCCATTCAAGTCGATTCAAGTAAGTCACTATGATTATAAATAAGACTTTTATAGCCGTGCAGATGTGTTACAATCTGGGTTGCCAGGTGTGGAGACGTTCCTTAATAGAATTTTGGTGAGGTTTTAATGGCAGTTTGGTATAGAATACAATAGCAGTATCGTGCGACAACAAATTGACTCTGTATTTCATTCCTCGTTCAGGTAATAGCAAAGTCAGCACATTTGGATGCAAGCATGGTGAATTGCTGTGGCATCACACGTTGTGCTGATCAATGTGGTTAAAGGTTCTATTGACATCTTTCTACAGTGCTTCTAATTGACCGTGTTGAAAGCACTTCCATAATAAGCCAATTTACACACTCAACCGGAGTTTAATAAACCTTACCACGCTTGTCTGCTTGTTTTACAATCACAGCTTACACAAACATCCAGCTGTATTGATGGTGTTATGCACAGCTGGAGCGCTGGTCTCTATTTCCCACAATGCCATTGAAGTATACAACCAGACGTTTTTCTGAGGCCTGAAAACACGAGCATCTCTCTCTCTTCGGTATTTGTAGCCAGAGATGTAATGTTTCAATACACTTTAATCACGTTTAGAGAAAGACACTGTGATTTCGTCGCGCCGCCGCTGATGCGATCATAGCATCCCTTAACCCTTGTGTGAAATTGAAATCCAAAACATGCAAAATAGATCTTGACGCCACTGAACTCATCACAAACAGGTAATTTTAGGGTTGGTGAGAGGAGGAAGGTTCATCTGACAATTTGTTGTTTTAACTTTGAGATTGTCAAACAGTCTGCCCAAGATCAAGATTCAAGTTGTGTTGCCATGGAAATAACAGAGGGATTATGCAATGTTTTACATGTATGTGGGTACACTGGTATAAAGGTATAAAGCATTAATTTACCAGAAATGAGTCGAAGAACAAGAACGACTTCAACACAATATGTTGAAAATAAATGATATTCATTCAATTTTAAAGGTCTCAAAGAAGTGGGATGCATTTAAGCTTGAATATTTGAATTAAATGAAAGGTTGAGTGTGGGTGACTCAAATGGATTACATTTAGTCATGCTGTAACACTGTTTTACTCGGTTTAGTCATAGTAACAGAGCTATTAGTCAAGTGTGACAAAGGTCACAGGTTTTTGGAGATTTCTACAGTGTGTGGTCATAAATAATTCTGAAAGTTTCTGTTGTTGTTTCAATACACAAATGAAATGAGCAGCCATTTACAATAACAGGCATAATTGCACATTGGATTCCTGGATATGTATGACGAGGTACAAATGTCAGAGCACTCAAATCTCATTTGCATTTTCCATAGGTTTAAATTAACAAGTTGAACATATACAGCAGTTTACTGACCCACTGAAACTCAAAAGTGGCAGCAAATAGGACTCACCTTTCATGAAATGTATACATATTTAAATGCATTTACAATGATAGTTCACCCAAACATTGAAATGTATTTACTTACCATGCTCATCTCTAACACGTGTAAGTTTCTTTCTTCTGCAGACCACAGTCGAAGATATTTTGAAGATTGTTGTGATCTAATACTTATTAACTTACATTGATTTTGTGTCCATATACAGAAGATGTGAATGGTTGTTACTGGTATTCCATAAACCAATTTCTTCAAAATATGTTCTTTGTGATTTGTGGAAGAAAGTCATACATTTTTCAATTTACAAGATGGTGAGTAAATGCTGTCCGCATTTTAATATTTGATGGGAAAATTCAACTTTTTGTTTTATTTTTGTTTTTATACTCTTTTAATACTTTTAATACTCCCAAGAATGTTACAGAACATTAAATTGTATAACAAACAGATTATAAAAAAAAACAGATTATAAAAAAAATACACACCAATACACAAATGACAAAGAAATAGAGATGGTAAAAATATATTGTTGCATATCAAAAAGAATATGAACTGTCATTTTAATTGTGCAAATACTTTTAATTCATTCAGTTGTATTTATATAGCGGCTTTTTAGCGATGCATCTTGTTTTAAAAGTTTTACGGAGGAGAGAATAATAGAAGAAAACAACTGAGACAGAATTTAGTGCTGTGCATCAAATTGTACAACAGTGTCACTGTATATAACCCAATAAATATCCGTTTATATTTTGTCAAATCCCCCAAACGAAAGAGTCAAACACACTAAATAAACACTTTATTACAACCATTAAAAACCTATATACACTATTTTTGTGATGTCTACAAGTGAAACACTCATTCAGAAAATCGATCTTTTTATTCATATTCTTGACATTAAATACAATTCTATTGATTAAGTGTCCAGAATATTGTGATTTTAGTGAAGGTCTCTCAATGGCTCAGTTCAGCAGAGATTAGAAACACCATCAAAGAAAGTCTGAAGCCTGAAAATTATTCTTCAAGCCAAAAGATCGAAGACCAAGTATTCTCCGGAGAAACTATCAAATAGATGGTGGCAGTGATCCACAATGCAGTTGTGATATTTGAGCAATAAAACTGTGTCTTATTTTGTACAAACTTTTTGTTTCTTAATTAGATGATGGCCAATTGCTGAACAAAACAATCAATCAAGTTTAGTTTTAAAAGTACATACAAACCAAATAATAATGAATTAATTTCCTTTGTAGATTGTACATTATTATAATTACTACTATTGGAAATGAGAGTTATATGAGAAAAGACAGGAATGTATATTCGTGCCTACACATATCAATATAACCCAGTTCTTGCATGGGGCAGCCATGCATTTACAATATCTCTGTTTGATAGTAATTCGACATAAAAAAACGTTAACAGGCATTTTGTTGTTTTCTCGAGTTTAATCCAAATCATATTATGTAAGACATTCACTCAACGTCTTGTCTCAAGGTGCGGCGGATCCGATGAGCAGAGAAATGCATTTGGCAAATAAACTGACAACAAAAAGTCTCACTGAGATCCTGCCGCATGCCAGCTCTCAAACATCCCTCAAAGTGTTCATTTTCTCCCTGGGAAGCAAGTCCAGGAGCACTCACAGATCTGCTTTTCCAAATAAATAAGCAAACAAAACGCCAACATTGGACCCTGCATATGCATCCAGACGATCCGCGATTAACTCTACTAAAGCCGGCACAAAGAAGTAAAAGCTCTGAAAGAGAGTCTTCTGTGTGAATACGCAGAGATAATTGTTTAGCATCCGACTACATTTTCTCGATCTCCCTTTGTTGCGATTTTTACAGACACCTATTCACCGTGAGAGAGGTAACGAGACATTATTTTAGGAAAATGACGGCAAAGCGTATGGATCGATGACGACTATGCTCAACCAGCCGGAATGGTGAAATGAATAAGTGAGTGTTTGTGTGTTCTTATGCGGTCCAGAAAGAGAGATGGGAAGGAAAATGGGAAAGAGGAGAACAGGTTGGATTCACCCAGGCAGAGTACGATGTCATGAGAAACTGATAGTGACCTTGCCAAGGTCTCACACCCCTATTGTAATTATATAAGTTCCAGTCGTTAAATGAATACTTGCTTGGTGGGCACAGAATTAATTATTGTTTGGTGGACCGCCAGCACTGGGCACGATGCCTGAGAAGTCCACAGGGTCTTTGCCGGGATTGAACCGCACCATCCTGTTATTGTCACATGGATTGATTTAGCGAGTATAGTCGGCATAAGATCGATAGGCATGTTTTGGAATAATTAAGCAGACTGCAAATAAAAAGTAACCATATTATCATAAAGATAGTGCTATAACAAGGTTTAAAAATCATCTAGATCACTTGGAAGAGTAGTGAGTGCAAAGAGTTCAAGACCATGTTTACAAGACTAAAAGTGCTTTATAATCATTGGTTGATATGTACGTATGTTTAAAGTTTGGCGAATGTAAATAATGGATCTCCTCTGGTCTTGGTGGTCTACTCTTCACTGTTGAAATATGTTGAGTGGCACACAATACCGGAGACCCGCCTTTTGTATTGGGTACAGTGGCACAACTGAACATGTAATACACGTGGGTGATGTCACCATTTTCAGAAAATGAGGTTTACACAGAAACATGAAGTAACGTGTTTAGTTTCAAACGGCATTGTGGAAACAAGCCAATCTCATGGGGATTCACAACTATTTAAGGAGGTTTGTAACTTGTGAGTGTCAATCATACAAATTTGCTGTGAATGCAAGCAAATGTACAGATGATATGATTCAAATACTTGTAAAAAACATTTAAATGTATACACATACTGATACAAGTGTATGCGCAGTAAGTCGCATTAAATAAAAGCACCAGCCCGATGCCTGCTGTATTTGATAATGCTTCTCAAGCGAGCTGAAAAACATCTCACATACATTAAAGGTCGTGCATCCAACCAGGCTGCTAAAATAGCTGTTGCCTGACATTCACTCATCTTCAAAACCAGAAACAAGATTTCACACGATAAAAAATACAACATTTA
The DNA here is from genome assembly GCA_033220385.1 of Triplophysa yarkandensis. Lineage (NCBI taxonomy): Eukaryota > Metazoa > Chordata > Actinopteri > Cypriniformes > Nemacheilidae > Triplophysa > Triplophysa yarkandensis. The sequence continues at coordinate 1,395,703 of CM065663.1, read as the reverse complement.
GAGCTATTGTGTTTGCCATTAAATGGTGAATGCAACATTTGTATCTTGAAGAAAAAACACCGGTAGACCTTATATCCTCCCATTTAGATTTTCAACATTGGATGTTTTTCGTGTTCTGAAATGAAGACGTAATCCCATCAGGGTCTTTGGAGTTCGTCTTGTTTTTCAGCAAAATGTACCTTGGCGAACCGTTGCCATAGGAGAGCACAACTTTACAATCTGGATGACGGGATAATTAGCAGAACATGTTCTGAGCTCAGTTATTTAATTCCTACAAAAGGGTTTTGCCTTTAAAATGAGAAAAGAGCAGCACGCTGGACCTGGGATAGAGCTGTTCTTGAAACGTGTAATAAATGCTTGCTCATGAGATGAACTTTTATAAAACCAGGCTGGGGATATATAAAAAAAAAAGAATTTCCATTTCCTTGGGAAGATTTTCGGGAGATTTCGCCCGACTTTCGGCATTGGCTTTGTAAAGCAACGTATAGCGGATGATACACAGCACTTAATAAGCGTTCGGACTCTTTCTCACATTGATATGATGAATGCCATCTTCCTCCTGGCTACCTGAACCGAACTGAAGGATAAGAAGGAATTTATGGCTACAAGAGAGAATCGTTTCTCAAAGGGTGAGCTCAAGTTGGGGTTTCTCTGTCCTAGTGAATGTGGCCTCTCGGGACCTATAGTGTCACTATAAATATTAAACACATCCTCCCCCCGCTGTGGAATATGTCTGCGGCCTTCGGCGAACATGATAGAGTGTTACTAAAAATGAGAAACATTTCTCACAAAGCAAACTTTATCCGGCACCGTTCATTATTGCATCTGCTTCTTTCTATGCAGAATGTGTTAAATAATGACACATTTTTGCGTGATGGAATTACACATTATGTCTTGCTTAAAGGAGTTGTCGACCAAAAAATGAAAATGTTGTCATCACTCAGTTCCACCATAAAATCATTATTTGCACGAAACGATGTCAAATAGCCACCAGAAATTCACCCAGGACAAAAGATTTTACACATATTAGAAACATGACAAACAGATCTTAATCCACATAAAGCAAATAAATCTTAGTGATAAAGAAAAAATCTGATCATTAACTCTTAATGTATGAATCTACAGTTCCGCTTCTCTTAGACATAAAGAAAACGTTCCTGGGATATTTCTATAAAACTAAACCGTAAACTGGAACCAATATCCTGACAAAGCGTGATGTTGCAAAACTCTTTTTATGAGCGAAAAAACGTTCAGCCCCTTTGTGCAGTCCGAGATGTTGAAAGAACACGACCATCTTCTTTATAGCACACATGAAATACGAAATTCATGGTGTTGAAAGATTGTAACCTTGAAGGTGAAACCAACACAACATTTTACACGTAACATTTTGTACCGTAGCATTCAGGCGATAATCAATATAAATGTAAAACAAAATGTGATTTAAAGAAATCAGAAAAGAACTGGAAAATAATATATAAACGGGAATCTAATCATACGCTTGAAATGACCACACACGCACTTGATCCGAGACAGAAAGTCATTTACAACATTGAAATTGGCACTCACATGACACACATCTCATATGAGAGAAAAATAAAACATACTCAAGAGACTTTAGATGTTCAATGTTTTCATTTCAAGCTTCAAGAATTGTTACCGATTTTCCCTCTCATCCTTTATGTACTACCAGGGCAGCTATTATTGATAATGTTTATATAGATTGAAATGAGATGAATGAAGAGTGAAGAACGAAAAATACTGTGTGTTAAAAATGAAGAGGAGACGTATTCTTTGACGCTTTTTATGGCAAATAAAAACAATTTCCAAACATTTTCTAAAAAATATATAATTTTGCAACGAATTAAACTCTTAAGAAAACTGGAGCCATTGAAATAACTGGCTGGGACCGAATGGTGATGTTGGTGATGTTGAAAGTTGGGAACCCAGGTGGAACCTGGCTTAGAAAATTAAAGGAGAAAAGTTTTGCAAATTCTAGTCAACGGTTGGCCAAAGACAGTGACATCACACCCGTAACCAATTCTAATTGGTCTCGTTTCTTCTAATAAAAATAAACCATGTGCATCATCCAAAAGTGTGCAAAAAATACAAATAAATAAGTAATTTAAATGAGAACTGCTTAACAAAATAAAAACAAGAATAAGTTAGTCAAATAAAGACTGAATATATTACATTTACATTTACATTTAGTCATTTAGCAGACGCTTTTATCCAAAGCGACTTACAATAGTCGAGGAGACAATGAAGCGGTAAATAGCCGATACAACAATAGGTGAACATTATTATTACTATATTACTATATATTACTATAACATTAGTTCTGTCATGTGATGTGATGTGCCCTATGTCTTTCGTCTGAGTGGCATTATTGACCCAAGCCTGGAAAAAACAGAGCTGTTCTTCCACACCGGAAAGCTGAAATCTTTATGGATCCTTTATAATCCCACTTGATTGTGAAATTTCTCCGAGGATTAAACCTCTTGAAAGCATTAGTTGACGAAAACAACCTTTCCTGTTCTCAACATACCATAACCTGTTACGGCCACGTGACATTCTACTAGCTAATACCAACGTCATGCCCTTAACCTCAACGTTCTATTCACAAATAAGACACGCTCGCAACGATTCTTTTAAAATATAAATGGATAGTAATAAATCGGTCCGCTACAAATCTTGCTCGATTTGAACAAAGTCATAAAAATGTCTTTCCACGTCTAATCCTACCAGATTCAGCGTGATTCAGATTACGCTTAGAGAATTGGGAAAAAGAATGCGGAATTTACGAATGCACAAAAAAGGACAGATTTAATCAAAAATACAGGTATTGATTTATGACCAATATGGAAAACCGTTAGCGGACGTTTGCGGCGGCAAGCTGAGACGTTATTAAAATGAATGGGTAGAGAAATCGGCCCAGACATCATAGAGATAGCTATTTAAATCAAATCAATACACGCTCACGGCAGGAGAACACTTTTAACATAATAGAAAATGAAAGGCTGATATTAATAAACATTGCTTATGCTGGTACACTGCATGTATCGACTTCTGAAGTATAAGGAAACACGTCTCAAGTTTTCTTGAAGATCAGATTGATATTGCAAAAAGTCATTGCATGAATGAAAACGATACAATACAATAGAAAACTATTTCATTGATTTGGTTGATATTGTGTGACAAGGCATTGTTGATCGCTCTGATTTATTTGTATACCCTTGTATCATTGACAGTCCATACCACTTTTATAAATGTTGTACTTGTCCAGTTATAGACATAGATGAATTTTAAAGAAATCTCTCTACAGAGACCCTACACCCCACAGAAACGCCAACCTCTTTTGCGGCAGAACAATCATGTTTTGTCTTATTGGTACAGTCTTAAAAATGGTTTTCATAATGAGATTTCAGTCCTCTAGTTGAAGCGTTCTCTGAAGAAAACAAGAATGTGAATTCCGAGCAATGATTTGCACCACAGAGCCCACATTTATTTGAGTTAATTCTTTAATTAAAAGTAATTATGTGCAGTGCCACATTGACGCAGGTTGTGAAGCATAAGGCTCCATTTAATCAATTTCACTATAAGGTTCACTTGGGCAAACTTCATAAGCTATATTTAGAATGTATTTTGTTGAGGCCGAGTAAAACCCTTTCCTCCTACGCCATCCGAAATAGGTCAATAAACAGGTTGATCTCATTTAAATATATACTGTATATCGCTGTTATAGCATATCTTTGTTGCTCCAGAATTTCCATGAATACTCTCATTTAAAAAGGCTTGGCCTAGCTGCTCGGCAAAAGAATGATTGACATGTGTCAGCAAGCTTTGATTGATGGCCGACAACTCCATCTGACCTGAGACTTCAAAAAACGTCACCAAACGACACTAAAAGGAAAGCACTGTTGTCTGGTTACTTGGTTCTCCCGGTTTTGCAAAGTGAAAGATGTGCTTGGGTCAACATCATGTTGACCTTGCCACAACATTTCAATCAACCAATCAGATCTGAGAGATAAGATTACAGTTCATAAGAAGCTTAAGCTTATAGGGTCAACTATGTCAAATATCACTTCTTTTTGATTTAAGGGATAATTACGGGTTTGGGATGCCTATACGGATTTTTCTACAACAATATATGGGAGTCTCTCACTTGGCTCATTGTTGCTCATCACTTACTCACCGTCTTGTCATACCCAACTTGTTTAACTTTCTTCCATAGCTGAGACCAACATTCTTCTAAACCTCATCTTTTGTGTTCTGCAGAAGAAAAAAAGTCATCCATGTTTAAAACACAATGAGTAAAAGAAGACTGAATTTTCCTTTTTTGGGTTAACTATTCCTTTAACCAGATGAATCCTTACAAATATAAGATTACTAAAATTCAACGCTGTTAAAAAAGCTTAAAACATCTTATGTCAAGATCGAGTGTGTATATTGTTGTGGTCGATTCACGTGTCAGATCTCACAGCTGAATAACAGGGAACATTGCAAACAGATCTTGTTAACTTGAACTGTTCTGGAATGGCTGGGGACCACTTATCACATCATTCACCTTTGTCAACCACCACTTTGTGTTATACACATGCCATAGTAACTCCATATGTTTATACCATCTATAGACCCCTGCTTTCTTCATGTGATTGAAACACAGTGAATCTGGCAACCGCTTCACTGAACTGTAAACATTAATACTATATCCATTCCAATTCAAGTGTTTTTAATGTGTTTAGCTTGCAAATGAATCATAAGAGCAGACTGTCGGAATACACAAATAGGTATGTGAAATATGCAGAGTAAAGTGTAGATTGAATTTAGTACCTTGAATCTTTAAATCCAGCAGCTATGCCATCAATCAGCTTACTTCTCATAATCATTACTGTACCTACATAGATTAACTTACACAATCTATTATTCATTCATGAGATGTGTGAACAAATGTGTGTTTACATTTAACGGATCATTTTCTACAGGTGATGTGTCAGATCATGGAAGCTTTTCGCACATCATTAAAATTACAACAATATAAGCATTAGTAAACAACGACCTCAAAGGTCAAGATCATAAAACATATTTTAAAATATTTGGATTTATCAGTTTAGGTCAATCGGGATATAACTCTACACTGTAGAAATAAAAACTCTAATAGTAATAGCATTGAAGATGTGATGGTTGCATTCAGTCAGCGTCCTTAAAAACCCATCTTATCTTATAATAACCTGCATAACTTTTTTCCTTTTAAAGAATATTTGTGAGACAGAAAGCTTCTTTGGATGTTAAATGTTCTTAAGACAAAAATGTTCTTTTATATCTACACGAGGACTTTAATTTAAAGTGTGAATGCTGGAAGTATTTCCACATCATGAAATGTCCACTACGATGTGTTAAAACAATGTACTAGGAATCCAATATTCGTCAATCAGGATAGTAAATTCTGCTTAATGAATTAATGAAACAAAAGTGATTTAGAAAATAGAATAACTGTAGTTAAACAAAAATGCACTGGCATGTATTTTCTGTATGTCCACAATTAATATTAAGCCAAATAAAGAATCTGAATTTGACTATTAAAAGTAAGTTCGAACAAATGCAACACAGCATAAAATGTTGATTGGTCCTTAAGAAATCAGGTTGCTTACATTAAATTAAAGGTTAAATAAAAATCAAGATAAGTTATTCATTTTGTTTATAATTGTAATTTCAAAGTGCAAATAACAACACAATTAAATGTATTATAATGTGCTTTTCCACTATTTATTCAACTTAAAAACCTTATGGTTTTTTCTAATTTTCCTTACGATTTGGACATCGAAGGTAATTGGAAAGCAATGATGTTTTCCAAAGAGATTTGCTAAGACGCACACAAGCACACACACAGAAACATGAATGCAATTTGACCAAAGCTTTTTTTAAAGGGACTGTTCGACCCAAAATTAAATTTCATCATGAATTACTCAACCTCTAGTTTTCCCAAACCTGTAAAAATGTATTTTCTATTAAAATGAAAGCCTGTAACCGAACAGTTCTTCTATAGTAGAAGAACAGAACTTTTTGCTGTCCAATATTCTTCAAACTAAAAAATGTTGTGTTCAACAGAAAAATATAAGCATTCTTCCAAATATATCAAATATATTTCTCTCTGATCATAAGAGCAAATAATTGCATTAGGGTTTCAACCAGCTCAGCAGTGGGTAAACAATGACAGAATGTTAATTTTTTGCCAAAAAAATACAGTTGTCAATCAAACATATCATTATTTCTTATCAAGAGTTCTTTTTCTATAAACGTATACACAAGGAATAACTAGGCCATCATCGAGTCTGTTCTGTACGCATCCATCACTGTCTAGTTTGCTTCAGCTCAAAAATCAGACATTAGGAGACCTCAAAGATTCCTTTAAAAACACCACTGTGTCAACCCCACAATTTATTATGACAGTTAGTACCTAATCTGTGTGTTTGGGCCAACTTTATCATCCTCCACCTGCAGTCACCACACGTCCATTGAAGAACCAGATCAGGTTATGACAGATGATATCAGAAGCACGATGCATATAGTTACAGATGCATCAGCAGCTTTATTGCCCTTCATATTTCCAATTCTCCTCCGAATTATTCACCACATCCAATCGCAAGCATTCGACTTCTAAACCATGATTGGCAGTGTTGGGGTGTTGTTGTGTTGGACGTCGTTAGGATGAAGGGTCCATCATTTAAATCATCAATCTGATTGGCCGCCGATGTGCAACGTTTCTACAATTTTGCAGCGACGATACACAGCGAGCAAAAAAGAATGAACGTCATTAGTATTCTACGGACACTGAGCACCCTGTGAAAAAGTCCGTCCTGTATTTCCAGTTGCCCTGGTTACCAGTTGAGTCCAGGCTGTCTGATTACCACCTCAATACTTGCTGTGAGCTTTTCATTACAACACAGACATTGCATGACACTCGAGCAGACTTTTAATGAACAACATAACCCACTCCGTTCAGACCCCCCGTCCTACTTCGACAATAACCAGATCATGATCTCATTCCGAGTTGTTAGCACCTTAAAACTTTCCTATTTGAAACTGTACAATCGCAGAGCTAATTCAATTGTGCCAGATGGGAAAACCAGATCAAAGGGAACGGAGAGTTACCGTGGGCGAAATTTCACAGATGTACAATCGTGCGATAAGCAACCAGAGAGTACTTTTGTCTTTTACAACAGTTCTGCTTCTCTAATTCGATTGGCTGAAGAAGATTTTAGGCACGGGGATATCTTGCAGTCTCTGTGTTTATTCAGATGCGGGATTTCTCACCGGTAAGACTTCGGTGAGGGATGGAAAACCTGAAGCAGAGGTGCATTTCTTTCACAGCGCTCTTGGCAGGAGGGACATTGGTGCTGATATTTGGTATAACAGCGCGCGTGCTGGTGCGGTATTGCCTAATTAAATCTCAAAAGGTATTTCAAGTTGACCGATGGGAAGTTTCAATGGAGTAGATGGTGTGAAATACACACACACACACACACACACACACACACACACACACACACACACACACACACACACACACACACACACACACACACACACACAAATATATAAACACACACACACACACACACACAAATATATAAACACACACACACACACACACACAGACACACACACACAAAATCTCACGCAAAGCTGAACAAATCAAGGAAAATTAAATTAACGTTTAACACTTACTCTATAAAGAAAGCATACAAAAAAGATATTATGTTGTAAAAAAAACTGAATGGCCTTAGTATCACTGCCAACTATTCCCTTCACACATTCATTTTTAATGTGATAGACATTGTATATGACTGTAAAGCTGATAAAAGAACTGCACTGAATACAAAAAATACTTATTTGTAACATTTATTTGCATGGCATCGTAAGATAAACATTCTTATCAAAAGCCATTTAAATGCACTATTCATGCTTAAAAAACGTACATCACCTTTCATTTTTCTTTCCCTTCTTTCTATACGGTTCCAACTAGGAGCCTTTAGGCAATAATGATGTTTTATATGTAGTGCATTTAAGACAGAAAGATTCTTTGCATGTAAAAGTTAAAGAGTACGTAAACAAAAAAAAGTTAAATATGTCGATGTAAGATGTGATTTAAAATGTAAAAAAACTTTCGAAAAGTTAAAAAAGGGAGTAAATTTAAAGTAATTGTGCACCGAAAAGTGAAAAGAGTCGTTATTTAGCAGAACACAAAAGAAGATATTTTGAAGAATGTCGGTAACCTGCACTCATTAACTTGCACTTTTGTGTCCAGATAATAGAAGTAAACGGGTTCCACTGCTAATCAGTGACCAGCCCTTATATTTTCCTTTAATGTTATGTAGAAAAAAATGAAAATGAAATGACAAGATGGTGAGTAAGTTTTTGTATTATTCTAAACTTACTTTCTGTTAAAATTCTGAACCGATAAACCCAATCATAAACACAACGAGATGATTACAGACTCATTCTTTTCCTTAATATTAATCTGTTATGATACCTAAAAAGGAAACCGAAGTCAAAGAAATGTATCTCTCTCCTCCGTGATCTACATGCTGATTCCTTTAAGTGATCTAGAGAAAACTTAGAGAAGCACGTTTAGCTTTTAGTAACACAGCCTTATACAAAATAGAAAAATCGACTGCTGTTTTATCCCCTCCCCTGTGCAGGAAATGCTTAAAATACACAACATAAGTTCCTAATATAGCTTTTAAACAGAACTGGTGTAATAACATTGAGTAGTATTTCCCATCAGTTCTTCCCGATGCGCCTTAACAAAAACCTCATGCAGAATTTAGTTTAAACTGACGCAAAACATGGAAATAGTTTCAATCCTAATATTCAGAGATAAGCCTTCAGGCGGTTCAGACATCCACGCTGGTCAGATTGTCTGGTTCTCAGAAGGGAAACTCTTATAAATAAAAACTGTATAAAATATATTAGTCTGAGATTATTGCACATGAGCATAAGTGAGTAAGCGGTAAATGACTGTACAGATGCTATAAAAGACAACACAGAGATAAATATACTTCATACAAAAGATCATATTAACCTGTAACATTTGTCTGTTGACCCATACGCTGTAAAAGAATCAACCTATTTTAGTTCAAATATTGCAAATCAAACATTTGATAATAAACTGACTTCAAAATCAAGACGTATTTCACATAACTTTTGGACAAAATGAAAGTAGAACCAATGAAGCCGCGGTATCTTCACCCTGTCGAGGCATTACAGCCTATAATAAAAGAATTGAGCTAATATAAGTTTTAAGCTGAATTATTTTACAATAAACTCTCTGATTGAAGAATAAATTCGCCGCTGCATAATACTTTTAAGTCGCTTTGGATAAAAACGTCTGCCAAATGAAAAATTGTAAATGTAAATGTAAATACATGTCTACCCAATGCTCCATGTGTGTTATAACTGTTGGTTTTTGTGTTCACTACTATGTGTGTGTTTACTACTGTGTGTGCGTTCACTGTTGTCTGCATATTCACTTGTGTTTGCGTGTTCACTAGTGTGTGTGTATTCACTGCTCCATGTGTGTGTTCACTACTGTGTGTGTTCACTGTTGTCTGCATATTCACTTGTGTTTGCGTGTTCACTAGTGTGTGTGTATTCACTGCTCCGTGTGTGTGTGTGTGTGTGTGTGTGTGTGTGTGTTCACTGCTGTGTGTGTGTGTGTGTGTGTGTGTGTGTGTGTGTGTGTGTGTGTGTGTGTGTGTGTGTGTGTGTGTGTGTGTGTGTGTGTGTGTTCACTACTATGTGTGTGTTCACTGCTGGGTGTGTGTGTTCACGGCTGTGTGTGTGTGTGTTCACTGCTGTGTGTGTATTCACTGCTCCGTGTGTGTGTGTGTGTGTGTGTGTTTGTTCACTGCAGTGTGTGTATTCACTGCTCCGTGTGTGTGTGTGTGTGTGTGTATGTGTGTGTGTGTGTGTGTGTGTGTGTGTGTGTGTGTGTGTGTGTGTGTGTGTGTGTGTGTGTGTGTGTGTGTGTGTGTGTGTGTGTGTGTGTGTGTGTGTGTGTGTGTGTGTGTGTGTGAGTGTGTGTTCACTGCTGTGTGTTCACTGCTTTGTGTGTATTCACTGCTCCATGTGTGTTTATTGCTCCGTGTGTGTGTGTGTGTGTGTGTGTGTGTGTGTTCACTGCTGTGCGTGTATGTTCACTGCTGTGTGTGTGTGTGTGTGTGTGTGTGTGTGTGTGTGTGTGTGTGTGTTTTCACTGCTGTGCGTGTATGTTCACTGCTGTGTGTGTGTGTGTGTGTGTGTGTGTGTGTGTGTGTGTGTGTGTGTGTGTGTGTGTGTGTGTGTGTGTGTGTGTGTGTGTGTGTGTGTGTGTGTTCAATGTAGCTGTTTGTGCACTTTGGATGGGATACATGCAGAGCAGGAATTCTGAGTGTGGGTCGCCATACTTCACAGTACTTTTGACCGCCATTACGATCGTAAAACCCATTTATTCTTTTTGTTCCCATATTATTTCGCAATGGTTTTATTGAAATAACTGGATCTAAAGTAAAAATCCATAAAATGACCACATACTGGAATAAAAGCAACTACCATGATTCTGAAAGTCACATTACACCACAAACACATCTCAAGAAGAGTATCCAAACCTCTGCATCACCACAGACAGTTTACAATAGAGCTCTACAGCAGGTGTTTTTCTGGCATTCAGTTAGTAGACAATGACTGAGAACCTGAACACTAAATTCTCATCTGGTTCCCTAATAGCGTGCGAGGAATCCAGCCGAGCTGCTCACAGCATCCGAATGAAATGAAGCTAATAAGAAGAGGCGTGTGTGACAGAAACCACCGCCACTTACACAACAATCCTTACCTGAGATTGTTTTTCCTCTCGCTTATTAATCCATGCATTGTTAATTCCATATCTCAGTTTTATGACGGTGAAGCTCAAATTCACGAAGCCTGAGACATGTGTATGGGTGGGATTTTCCTAATAATGTCTCTTATATCTCCATGCACACTGTCTGTATGGAGTGAAGGATTTTGGCAGTCGAGGAGAGAAACCGTGTCAGGTAATCAGTCAATTGATGTCATAATGTCATTGAAGTCCCCTGGCTGTCTCTAATATTAAGTTCGGGAAAGATTGGCAAAACACGCATATATGCATAGTGATAAGGGATGACGAGATAATCCCCTGCCGAGACTAATGTCAATATAGAAGAAATCTCATAGGAATATGGAGAGATTCTTCTTTTTTTCATTTATTTGATGATTTAGTTTGTACCCTCAGAGATTTAATAAATAAATAGACAGCTACACCCTCGGATAACGCATAATGACTGCTGATTCCCTATGGTGGGTTTCCATAGAAACCTCTCATACATTTACATTCCAATAGCGGTGGGAAAAACCAAGACACGTGTCACTGTACTTATTAACATCAAGGTTTCCGGTCGGAACACAGACACCAAAATATTGATTTAAGACAGATTTGCTTTGGTGGAGAGAGCAGATGAAACCAATTCAAGGCCGGCACGCAATACATTTTAATCACGTTGAATTAAAGTTCAAATCTCAATTTATCATCTTAAGAACGTCCGCGCAACCTTACTCGCCTGGGCGGCCGAAACACAAAGTCATTTGTGAGCAAATGAGAGCCAACATTAAATAAATGTGTTGTAGCCAGCGTGGTCATCTGACAACTGTTGTTTCCAGTGATGACATATGAAAAGCAGATGGGATCATTATTACGAGCTTCATCATTTTTCTGGCTGCGTGGTCCATCATTTGGCATCCGTTTTTAGCCTGTTGTTTGCACTTTATAAGAGGGTGACGTATGTAAGGACGATTACAGAGTTTCTCCTTAATGATGTTGATAGTCAACAGCGGGTCAAGCATCGTAACACAGATTTGAGATGCTTGATTAGTGCATCACTCAATAACTGAAGGAATCAAGGCAAATCCAATCCAGCAAGCCAGATTTGTACTCACATTTATGTCTTTAGCGTCTCGAAAAAATCATTTTATGATGACTGGTTTGGAAAAATGATTGATGTTTAGAAGTATGTGCAGTGAGACAGGAGTCCGTTATATTTCATTATAGCCTCACAATACATCTCAAGTAATCTAGACCCAATGACCTCCTGCGCGGCGCTCAAACAAAGCATTAAACCACTTCTGTTGTCCCGCATTCCATTCCCGGATCAAGGTACTTTGTGTCTAACATATACTCTCCATATATAAAGAGCCTGTATATATAAAGAGTTTGTGTGCACAAACAGAATTTTACTATATGTGCTTTTTTATTAGTTATGCTTACTTAAGTATAACAGCCCAACTGTCGTTTGATATGACTTTTTGGAGAATTACATTTTATAAATATAGAATACAATTACTTGAAACCTTAAAGACACGTTCGATTACAATCCATTGCTTTCATGCTTGAGATCTACCTCCTCATTCTGCAAGTCTCGGTTTTTGGAATTGACAAACACTTTTATCTAAAGTAACATCCCTTGTTTCCTCTAAGCGTTGGGGTTTGTTACGCAATTTTTGGTACGCAAGTATTTGTGAAATAACACTTTTAGGAAAACTTTCGCAAGGGTAACTAACACAACAGCATGGTACCCAACTTAAGAACACTGATTGGTTCACAGAAAATCATCAATTGCCAAAAAGCGTTAACAGGTCCTCTGTTGTTTTTACAGATAACTTCATGATGTCAAAAAGATTGTAGCTGATCACATAAAATGAATTAATTTAAAGGGGTATCCTCAATCGGCAAATCGTGCTCTGTAATATAATATCATTATTGTATATGACTATGTATATACTGTAATATACAAACCAGATCTTGGATTTCGTTATCAGTGCATTGCTAATATTTCGCGTTGTGAATGTTCAAGGCTTGTTCTGTATTTTTTTAAGCCATGTAAGAGGTTTGCATTAATACTAAATGATTTCTAATCAGTCCGTGTCTAGGAATCAACAGCTCTGCTTAAACATCTTCATATGTTCTTTTCAACGCATTTGCAAAGGTTTTAAAGAAAAAATCTGTGGATTCTACGAAAGAGAAAGGCCAGTTATGATGAACTGTTATGTGTTAATTGGTTCTCGACCGAACAATTGATATTTTTAGCCTATAATTACAGATTAAAATGCCTGCAAATAAGTGTTCATTTGCTGCCTTGTCACAGTGTTAAAAAGCATATCCAATAAACAGATTTATAATTAAACATGTAATTTGAATGATGCATAGAAAACGATATTATATATCTGTGAGCTTCCGAAAGTGAATGTGCACGTGAATGCAGTGAGAAACTCTTGGCTTATAGGCATCATGTGTTTAGAACTGAATCGGATGTGTACATTTCAGTTTGGGTTTGTCTGTGCATTGTGTACAAACAGCAGTCTCCAAGAACAAACACCGAGATTTAGGTTTGAAATCGAAAGCATGCATACTTGCACACTCCATAAAGCAGAAAAAATGATGCGTAAACAAATGTCTTTATCAATTTAAAGCATGTTGGTAAAACCGAAGAAAAAACCACCCAACAGTACATAATACACGATTAAAAAAAAAACATAAGGAAGATTATGCAAACACAGCAGCAGTTGGTAAATAAACTTCATGCATCGCAGAAACACCCAGCTTGATGTCAAAGCAACTGCAATTATTTTACAGTACAAAGCAGATAAACTGTATAATCTGTACATCACATAACATTTTTATTTAAATATATAAAAAAATGATATAACCAACACAACTTTTTGAAGTTATTGCTTTCTTAACATGGCTTGCTTGCTTAATCACATCCCTGCGTTTGTAAAAAAAATTCAATAAAGACATCTCTCAGATCCAACATGACACAGTCTTGAGTGTGGTCTTACATTTGAGAGATAGGATTGTGGGAAAAATAGATCAGAGACGAAATACCATACATGACTTTTCAAAGAATTGATTGGATCATATAACGCGAATCATTGCGATGTGTATATATTGCATATAATATAATAAATAATTATAAGGAGCCCCTAAATCCTACTGTGACTTAAGTGAAACTAGAATGCACTGAAACATGAATGAGATCATACACATTAACATTTATCAGCCATTTTATCCGACAATATTGTCGTGAGATTCTCAGTAAACTTCTAGCATCACGGGAAACACAACATTAGTGAGCAAATAAACCTCATGCCACCGAAAACCCTTCACATTTTATTTGTTTGCTTGGTTATCTTTGTGTTTACCGTGGGGACGTTTGTTAATGTTGGTATTATCAGATTAATTTCCTATTAATATGTTAAACACCTCAATATTGACTTTGGCCTCAGGGTGGAAAAGCAAACATCGATGTCCTCCAAACGTGGACAATGTGGTGTTTACCAACAGTCCGTCTCTATTTCTACCAGATTCATTTCTGATTTATCTATGGAGCACATCCATCCGAAAACAATCAATGACAAACATCTTTAAACATGAACGCTTACCAGTTCAAAATCCACGGGTTGCATTTATCCAATAACACTTATTTCCATTTCTAGTTTTTAAACATTTTTTAAATATAAGTAGATTGATTTCCATGCTTACTACTATAATGTTCTAAAAATGTATTTGTCATATGCAGTATGTGTCCAATTATTAACTTATTTGGAACGCTGCATTCATCGCATCACACAAATATATTAATACATGGTGTCTACAGTGTGGTCTGAAAGTCTGAGGTCATATAAAAAGTCTGGCTTTCAACATCTAAATTTAAGACTGTAAAGGTCACAGTTATATTGCTTTCAATAAACCCCAAATGCGCTATAAAAAACACAAAAGTTATGTGCAAAATTCACAAGTCACTTCCAAATAATAACACTTATCATTCTGTTGAAAATTGAAAAAGTTAAGAAAACAAATCAGAAGTCTTTGCAGACAGAAAGCTTACTCGAAGATACTTGAAGGTCATTGACTGTCAGATCATTTCCAGTTCGACACAAAACAATGCCAGAATTTCCTCTCTCGTGTGTTTTCGTGTGCCCATAGGGAACAGCGGGGTTTCGTACACTTCAGGTAAAAGAAACCCCTGTGTGTAAATCCATTTAGTATTCATTCATAACCAGACATGATGTGAAACTGTGACACACACACAACATTCTTTCAGCTTTCACCTGGTGAGCAGAGGACACTTAGCTCATACGTTAACTGAACATCAATAACAGAATCAAGTTAAAGACAGCAGTTAAGATCCAAAGGTTTTACGTTGTGAAATAAAGAGATAAAATCACAATAATGTTATCTTATTTAATAAAAAATGTGGGCCATTTGATTATGGCTCTAAACACACTGTTGGGCAAAATTAATGTGCCTGAGAAAATATAAAAAACATGAACAGTTATCGGTATATTTACTTAAAAATTTAAGGATACATTTAACAGTCCAAATATAAAAAAAAATCGATTAAAAATCCAGTTAATTTCTCTAAAATATAAAAATATTTTTTCAGGTTTATGTAATAAACATATAAGTGTTTATTAAACAAATACATATTCTTAACATACACCTTATAATTTTGGTGAATAAACATTTTGTTAATCTGATTGTATTAATTCAAAATTTAAATAACATACTTAATTAAATATTTAAAGCTTTAAAATCTCTCTCTCTCTCTCTCTCTCTCTCTCTCTCTCTCTCTCTCTCTCTCTCTCTCTCTCTCTCTCTCTCTCTCTCTCTCTCTCTCTCTCTCTCTCTCTCTCTCTCAAAAACAGTTCTAAAGTAATTTGTAACCTTTTCCAAGGCACTTTCTTGAAAAGGACAGTTCGCGTGTCCCAAAAATTCCCAAGAAGTTGAGCAACGACAGGTGATGCAGACTTTTCAAAGGTGCAAGCGTGTAAGTGCAGAGAAACTCCAACAGCAGAAATATGGAAGTATACCCGCTGTCAGGCTAAATGCCAACCAGCCTGCCTACTTCAGCCACACCGCATTCATGCCAAAGTAAGCTTCATATCGCTGGGAAATCACATTTCTGGCTGAATTTGCTACTGTAGTCGTGTCAATTTTGCAGGCAATATACCCTCCCGTCATTTCAAACCTGTATGGCATTCTTTTTTATTGCATAACATAAAATAAGTTATTTTGAAGAATGTTGGTGACCAAACAACAGTGGTACGATTTCATTCATTACATTTTTTTCATGCTTAACATCACTGACAGTATGTGTAAACAAAGTGCACTATTAATGAGTGGATTTAAAAAAATCACAGCAATATATTTGGCTGTATCACATCATACGTTATGTCTTGTCAAGTGAATGTGAAGCAAACACCATTAGCGTTACATCATAACCTCTAATGTGAAACTCACAAAGATTAATTGGGCAGAAAAAATGTAATGCATAAACTTTCTTCTTACACATGTTTTTCTAAACACACATAAGATATTCAAAGGATGTCTTAATGGTTTTGTAGCACGATTAAAAGAGCATAATGCGTTTAAAGAAACACTTTTACTGTGATGATGCAATGCTCTTTTTCAAATATGTTTGCAATAATAAAAATTATGGAAAGTCGACAACAAGATCCAAGAATAGAAAACAAGAATGAAAAGCATTAATAAGTGTTTGCATTCAATAAAACAAATTTAGAAGATTCTTTAAGATCCTTGTTAAAGTCATCATGAAGTCAGTATACCTTCAGCATTATTTTCCAAGTGAAACTATTTCATTCTACCGCTTTAGACTTATCAGGTTTTATTTAAGCCCTCAGGATAAATGTATACATTTTCTGATCTTCTGAGATTCACTCGTGTGTATTCTGAACTTTTTAAGAACAAGTAAGTTAAACAAAAATAAACAATCAAAAAATCTGGTCTGTTATCTGTGATTCATTCTGCGACACTGTCAGTATTAATATTACCATAAGTTTTTTAATATTTATCAGAGAAATTATAAATGGCATTGTGTCATCGCAAACAAAAAATTGCATTTTAATGTTTCTTTGAACACACCTTGACTTCAGAAATGCATCGGGCTGACAGTTTCAAAGTTTAATTTGACATTACAAAGCCCTGAAGATGAGAAGGAAAAACAAAGTGGTGACAGGCCATCCTCGCGAGGAAAGAAAAAGATAAAAAAAAAACTACCATATGGTTCAAAACATCAATATCTTACTTTTATTAAATCTACAGTATTGTTACGCATCACAAATCATTTTTTAAAGTAATAGTTTGTCCTAAAAGGAAAATTCACTCATCATTAACTCCCCCACCTGTCATTTCGGGCTTCCTTTCTTCCGCAGAACACAAAAGAAGATATTTCGAAGAATGTTTGGGACTGGCATCCATACACCTGCATTGGTCATGTGTTCATGTCATAAAAGAAAATGGGTGCCACTTCTGTTTGGCAACCGACTTCAAAATATCTACTTCTGGATTATGTACCGTTTGGAGCTTCTTCGTTTTTAAGTATCATGTAAGACGTAAACTATTAAAAATCACATTTCTACAGTCTGCACCAGGGAAACCTTTAAAACGTCTAACCATGAGGCGTCGAAGTCTTAAGACGAGTCCACTTAATCAATTTGCCCATTTATGCAGTCTTTCCATTCCTAAAATGAATGTGCTCTTCCTTCCAAACAAATTTACTGCGTGGCCGCTGGGAGAAAAAGTGCCACGTTCTCTCAAGTAGCTGCTTAATCGCTTAACCGAGTTTACCATTCAAACACTTCATGATAGTTGTAGCCTTTAAAGTCAGCTTGTTTGTGCCAAGTGAACGTACATCTCAGAGACGGAAGGGCCTGTATGAGGGCGGCTGGCTCATCTCTCATCGTGAGAAGTCTAGAGAAGTGGAAGCAGCTTTACTCACCCGGATAATCCCGGCTCAATTATTCACTTTCGCAACCTGAGGCAGGTAATATCAATGACTCGCGAGGGATTAGACTTTCAAATAAACAAGCCCAACTCAAAACTGTAAGCGGCCCGTTGTGTGCGGATAGAATAGAAGACGTGTCTGGAGAGATCTGTGGTGTAGATCGACACAAGCTCATGTGGGTCATGACTCAATGCATGATCAGACCGAGAGATGAAGTCGCGTGTGGCAGCTGGTGTCTGGTGAAATGTTATAGAGAGACAATGGGAAATGGTTTGTTTTGATAAAGTTAATATTAAAAAAACTGAGGGTTGACGATTATGTTTCCCGACTGTAAATGCAATGCTAACTTATAATAAAAACAGTTAACTAATAAAGAACAGTTTTATAAAGGGAATCATATTCCGGGAGTTGACTTTTGTTGTATTTGGAAGGCAATGGTAAATAAATACCATTAAAGTACACTGGTGTAAATCTGTCTTGTATTAAATAAATGTGACATATTTCAGAATAACACCTACATTTTAAATGTTCAAATCAGAATTACTGTAAGTTCACACATTTTCAGAAAAATAATTCTGAACATATTGGACAAAATGTATTAAATTTCAGCCTGATCAAATATTTATAACAGTTTAAGGATATATTCAATTCGTAGACTATGGAGAAACAAATATTAGGAAAAAAATTAAAGCCACTCCTCTAATCCCATCTTTAAACCTAACGTCACTGGAGCAAAACTTAATCATACTAAAAACATACAAATTCAATTAACACAAGTATCCAATACAAGTAACAGATTGCTATCATCATGTTTATTTTAATGCCAATGTTTTAAATGTGTTTTAAGTAATCTTAACTGATAATTACTCCATTTACTCACCGTTTAGTAGCATGCATACGTTTCTCTCTTCTGTAGAACTCAAAAGGAGATATTTTGAAGAATGTTGAAAAGCAGTGGCAACTATTCAGTTTTAAAACCAATGCGACACAAATCATTTCGTGAACGGGTGCCAGTAACCAACATATTTTGAAATATCTGAGTTGAAAACGACAAGAGGTTTTATTTTTTGAAATTATTTAAATATGTTTTACACTAACGTTGTTATAATTTAATATTTAACGATTTATTTTCATGCGTCTTTGTATGCGCTTACACTTAATGACGTTATGATAGTAAAGACATAAGAATAACGGCCGCCATACATTTAGAAAGGCAGATCACCATCACTAAGCCTCATTTCAGTTTTTTATGTCCACTCTTACACTGTAGTTTCAATCTTCATGATAAAGATGTTCTTGCCATTGTGTGAATAAAATTATTCAAAGATTAAATGCATGATGGTCATGTTTATGAAAGCAAATAGTGTAATGGCTAGAAAAAGGATTTGCCTCTCTGTGGCCTTGCATTCAAATACTTTGTCCAGCACAAGACTGAAGCATCTCATCCACCCATCAGCCATCTTTCAGTTTGAATGGTCTACCGCCGGACCTGAACTTCAAAGCGTTCTATCCTTTGACAGCGCAGTGAGAGGGCGAGAGAAAGGCCCAGAGGTGGTGAACAACTCAAATGTATGCATTATCTCCAGCAAACATAAATGCAGTGCAGTGAAGACATACACAAATCAAAGTGCATAACAGTAGGTTGACCACAGTGCCATACAAAATATGATTACAAACATCCTTTCTGTTATGACACCGGTGTGAAGTATTTGAACAGATTTGTCCTCTTTATGTGCATCTAGACACCGAGTTTGTTTTCTGTGCTTTACATAGACAAAAAGTTTAGTTCCAGTAAGAAATGAGCGATGATTTGTGGTACTTCGGGGTTCTGCGAGTAAAATATTGTGTTTATAGACGGCGGCCGGGAACCATGCATTACGGACGTAATATGGCATTATTTACAATGCTTCTGCGAGCGCTCATACCCCATAGAAGAAATATATTTGCATCCATTCCCCTTCTTCAGTAAAACAATCCACCAGCGACAGAAAATGCTAAACATCTGCAGTGCATGCAACGTAATGTATTGCTTTGTTTTCACAGGATTTGTTAAACTTCACAGTGAGCTGGTATGAATATTTAAAAGGATTTGCAGATAAAGTATTTATCAAAGGTCCGCACGCAACAGAATGAACTTCAGTTGGTACGCTGAGTCCTCCTGTGAAAAGGAATCATCTGTAATCTGATGGAATGAAACTCATTTAGCTTTCTGGAGAGCTTAGATCTCCACTCACTTCAATGATGCAATGACAAATGTTATTTTGTAGTTTAGGAAACGAAGATACACTTTGTTTCCTAAATGTCTTTCAATATTAAGTCTCCAACATCAGGTTCTAATGAAATATCTTATCATGGGATCACATTTCTTTTAATATTAAGAAAATAATAATTATGTTGCGAAGACGATCAGACATTAAAAACCTTTCCTATAGTGCCTCAAGACATCAGTGAGATTAAAATTTTCACAATTTCCAATCATTCAAAAATGAAAGTTACAGCTCAGGAAACAAAACAAGATATTTTGAAGAAAGATGGTCATTGAAAAAAACATATCTCAATTACAATTGAAGGTGAAACTATTACATAATTGCTGAAGGCCTCAATTACTGTATATGTGTGCTCATCTGTGTGAGTCTCGCCAGTATGTTTCGCCATTCAATACAGCAGTGACTTAAAGATTGTAAAATAAATAAATTGACATTTCCTTTAGTTATTCATTCTGATTTTTTATTAACAACATAACTCCAATAATAATTTGTTATTTACAATATATAATTTTGTTTTGGATGTTTAGAATGTACCATTTAATTGCTTCACCGAAAGTTATAAGACATTTCTAAGCTGTATAAATCGACAATAATAATCGCAAATACATTTCAAGGTGAATATTTGATAGTTAGGATTATTGTCATAATCATCCAGCCCTAAATTGTGTGGACACACAACCAATACAAGTCAGTGTGTGCCAGGGCCCAACGTTCTACAAAATCTTTTTTTTTTGAAAGAAAGAAAGAAAGAAAGAAAGATAGAAAGAAAGAAAGAAAGAAAGAAAGAAAGAAAGAAAGAAAGATAGAAAGAAAGAAAGAAAGAAAGAGAAAGAAAGAAAGAAAGAAAGAGAAAGAAAGAAAGAAAGAAAGAGAAAGAGAAAGAGAAAGGAAGAAAGAAAGAAAGAAAGAAAGAAAGAAAGAAAGAAAGAAAGAAAGAGAAAGGAAGAAAGAAAGAAAGAAAGAAAGAAAGAAAGAAAGAAAGAAAGAAAGAAAGATAGAAAGAAAGAAAGAAAGAAAGAAAGATAGATAGAAAGAAAGATAGAAAGAAAGAAAGAAAGAAAGAAAGAAAGAAAGAAAGATAGAAAGAAAGAAAGAAAGAAAGAAAGATAGAAAGAAAGAAAGAAAGAAAGAAAGAAAGAAAGAAAGAAAGAAAGAAAGAAAGATAGAAAGAAAGATAGAAAGATAGAAAGAAAGAAAGAGAAAGAGAAAGAGAAAGAAAGGAAGAAAGAAAGAAAGAAAGAAAGAAAGAAAGAAAGAAAGATAGAAAGAAAGAAAGAAAGAAAGAAAGATAGAAAGAAAGAAAGAAAGATAGAAAGAAAGAAAGAAAGAAAGAAAGAAAGAAAGAAAGAAAGAAAGAAAGATAGAAAGAAAGAAAGAAAGAAAGAAAGATAGAAAGAAAGAAAGAAAGAAAGAAAGAAAGAAAGAAAGAAAGAAAGATAGAAAGAAAGATAGAAAGATAGAAAGAAAGAAAGAGAAAGAGAAAGAGAAAGAAAGGAAGAAAGAAAGAAAGAAAGAAAGAAAGAAAGAAAGAAAGATAGAAAGAAAGAAAGAAAGAAAGAAAGATAGAAAGAAAGAAAGAAAGATAGAAAGAAAGAAAGAAAGAAAGAAAGAAAGCCAATGAGGTTTGAAATGACAGGCGAGTAAGTAAATGGTGACAGAATTGTTATGTACGGGTGAACTATTACTTTAAATAGTCTACGAGGACGGAATTATCTATGGTATTTTACAATACGCTGTTTCTACTCGAACAGATTCACACCTCCTCTCCTCAAACGTCACATTATTGAAGAAGTCTATGAGTTCAATATAAATACTTGTTCTCTGCTCCTCTTACCATACTGTGCTGTTCTGTCTGGTGTAGTTAGATGTCATGTAGCTGACATTTTATTCAAAGCAACTTACAGCATTATAGAACAGAACATATATTACTGAAACACTTCCCACAGAGCAAGAGCTTCACGGCACAATGTTCTTAGGTCACGGTTCAGCACATGAGGGATGTAAAATAGCAACCTTTTAATTGCCGGATTAAATAATTAAAGTGATAGTTCAAGTAAATTCTGTCAAGGTTAACAATATACAGAGAGTAAAACTTTGTAAATCGCTTTGTTTTGCACCTTGCTCGTATATTGTGTTGTTTCTTACAAAGACTGGCATCATTTCACTTACGATTGCTTTGTCACCTCTTGTTCTAAATGCTTCTTTTGTAAACCTCAATTGGAAATCGCTTTGGATAAAAGCTTCAGCTCAATGATTAAAAGTTTGATTGAATACAAGAGAAAAATATTTGGATGAACGCTCGTGACCACTAGTTTTGAGTATAGTCAAAGGACCTCAGATAAATTTATTGTCCTACATTCTTCAAACTCTCACTTTGTGGTAGTTGTTTTATTATGGCAGTCAAGAACTGTAGAGTATAAGCATTCATTCATATATATATATATTCTCTATCATAAGAAAAAAGAAATATCTGTAGATTTTAAACAACTTAATTGTAAGTAAATGAAAAATTTCAGCCCAACAAAACAGTTAAACCAACCTTATTAAATCGTGTTAAAGTTATTACTAAGAAATTATGACACTGTGTGTGTGTGTGTGTGTGTGTGTGTGTGTGTGTGTGTGTGTGTGTGTGTGTGTGTGTGTGCGTGCGTGCGTGCGTGCGTGCGTGCGTGCGTGCGTGCGTGCGTGCGTGCGTGCGTGCGTGCGTGTGTGTGTGTGTGTGCGTGCGTGCGTGTGTGTGCGTGTGTGTGTGTGTGTGCGTGTGTGTGTGCGTGTGTGTGTGTGCAGTGCGTGTGCGTGTTCGTGTACCTGTGTGTGTGAAATAAAGAGTGAAACTTTAAAAACAGCAACTCACAAAAAATGTGTTATTTGCATAGCGTTGCAACACGTTTTTGATATGTTGAGTTTTTCCAGTCGGCTTACATGGTGGGTCACAACGAACTTCATACATCTATCTAGTGTAACAGACACAAAATAACACAACATTTTCTGCCACTAAAATTACTTCTTTAGACTGTGGTTTCCAGTTCTGCCTTTTGTTTTACTGTCAGTTTAGTGGAGTTACACAAATAGTGAAGCTGTGATACTGAGCCAATCAGATACCAGAGAAGAATGAGTTGCATGAAATATAGGCCTAAAAATTATTTCCTCATACATATTTATAAAATCTTTATTGTATATAATTTGTATTCCCTCTTGTGTAAAGCATATTACCTTTATGATATATAATATAACAAATCTTTATCATATAAAAATATATGAACTTTTTTAATATATTAACAGGCTGGTCAGACTCGGTCTCTATCTTTAAAAAACTCCTAAAAACTCATCTTTTCCGGCTACACCTAACTCACTAACTCACTTCTTTTCTAATTACTCACTCTATCAAAAAAAAAAAAAAAAAAAATCTTTTGTAACTTCACTCTCTGTGTAACTCGGTAACATTGTTGTAGCACTTGTTCACCTATTATTGTATCGGCTATTTACCGCTTCATTGTCTCCTCGACTATTGTAAGTCGCTTTGGATAAAAGCGTCTGCTAAATGACTAAATGTAAATGTAAATGTAAACTTTATCATAAATAATAGATAGTTGTTGTCATTCATAAAGGCTATAAGGAAACACAAGACCACTGAAGAAGGCCTTACTCATATAAGACCAAGTTATTAGAAAACTAGTATAATAAACTAAAGTGTGAACCTTTTGTCACAATGGAAAGTAAGCAACAAAATAAAAAATCTTGCAAATCCCAACAAAACACAACATAAATTATTAATAAATCTTTAAAGAACGATCTACTCCTCATACAGTCGCATGTAAAGCATTCAGGGAAATTGAAATCCCCCTGTCTATTTTAAGTGGTGCCACCAACAAAAAACCTTATTACAGCCTCACAACCGGAAAAATGGATTGATAATTGAGTTTATAGTGATTCTTGACAAATTATTTATTAATTGGGAGCATATAGCAAAATAAAAAATGTTAAGTGAACAAGTTTAACGTGAACCTGATCCAAAAATGATTTTGAAATAAAATGTGTTCAATAAAGGATTGAACAGATAGCAACCATCCGTGCTTTACAGGTTACAAAACATCTCTGCACACACAAAAATCTATTAAACGTAACGGTAAAGGCATAATGGACCACCCCCAACCCAGTGAATGAATATGTCAAACAGATCATCTCAATATGCTAATGCCATGCAAATGAGCTGGCTTTATGTATACATGTGTCACATGTGTGTACTTTCATTCTGATGTGCATTATTTGTCGCTTAAGAGAAGATGAATGTGCCAACGCACATCGCCACAGCCTTGTGATTAATGTGCCCCTTTTAAAAATGCAAATGACTTTGCAGGGGCAGATCCTGTTGGTTTGGGCAGGTGGTAATTATATGATTTCCCGGGGATGGGGGTTCGGTCTATATTACTATTCTGCATGTTAGGTCACAAGCTTGCATGCCTTCGCAAGGAAGCTATAACCGGTAGGCTATAATATCTACCGTGAAGGTCCCCGGAGAGAATTTAATCCTCAGGGTTGATATATTTGATAAAGGGATATTCTATTCATTCTAAAGTAGAGGAGAAGCGCAATTGCCTCAATAACCTCAAAAAAGCGAGTGGAGGAATGCAAATGAGAGGGAACGGTATTTATATCTGTATCACGGCCAGATTTCGACATATCCTCCTCTGGAACGTATGCCCGATTTTTGACGTATTCTACTTTCATGCTTGGTAAGACATAGCGTTCATTCAATCTCATCTCCGGATGGCCTCTTTGTGAACTAAGAAAAGCAATAATACGTTTTCTCTACTGGCAGATTAACGGTTGATTTCTATTCAAGTAACACGTTGGGAGATCCACGCTGGATTCCACTCGGTGTCCACAGCTTCATTTTCAGCCAAACATATCAAATCAGTATGCAAGAGCCAGAACGCAACAACAAAGAAAAATTGAAATGTCATTTTAGATTCACGTGAAGAGATTCGAGGTGTGGGCCAGCCCAGTGCGAGCAGAACGTTCCGCAAATGAACACTGACACAACACGTGGGCCGGTTTTATCCTGGGAGGATCCGCCTGGTGATGTCTGGGGCGTCTCTTAACCCTTTTGGCCCTGTGGACCTTAGAAGACAAAACTCTTTCGTGCATTCCACACTTCGATGGCTTAACAATCTGTTTATGAAATGTGTTTTTTCCAAATGTTGTGAATATTTACACCGTGTCACTTTTAACACATCCCAAATTATGAAGGCAGTGTAAAGGTTGCAAGCGTTCACCACATGACCCTTACATAAGAACCATCTGTTAGTCTACAAAAGTTCTCAAAGTTGAATCAAAACTCGTTTTTTGAGCACTAGAGAGTTACTTAAAAAGCAAAGTTATCGCTCATATCTGCGAAGAGCTTGATAAATATATACAAATATACTGCACACATATATACACTTCAAATTAATCTTAATCCAGAATTCACATCTCACGATGCACTGGTGCATCAGAATTACGTTTATCTGCTTCTGAATAAGCAAATATTCACCTTAAGCTGTTGATATTCTATCATAGACTCGGATTTTCGGACTTCTTTCATAACACATTTGGTAGAAAAGAGCCGGATAATCCATTCACGTTTAAAAATCCCGACATGCTCCCGGATCAAATTTTTAAGATTATTCATTATTCATTTCTCTTTTGATGAGGTGAAGGGATGGCATTGCGTGAGCAATCGAGAGAGGAAAGTGCACACATCTCAGAGAAGTCCATCTTGTTGAATAAGAATCAAAAGTGCACAGAATCAACGACAGCCGAGTCTTCACAAATAAAGTGAGTGACTGACCCATTTAAAAATGCAGCCAATAAGAATTAAGACATAAGCCAGATTTCAATTGAAAGTTGCACATTAAAATTTGCGAAAATTGGAATGTTGTATTAAACATTTGCGAATAAAGAATCATTTCTATGACATTTTAAATTTTTAAATTTAAAGCACATCTTGGCATTTACATCCAGCGTTTATGTGCTATAGTACCGAAATGTTACTATAGTATGGAAATGGTAATGGATGGAAACGTTATTTAATTAGCATTTATTATATCTTCAATTATAATTATAAAAACCCTGCAAAATTAAACCTCGATGAAACTGTCGTCGGACAAATGTGATTGAAGGATGGACCTAAAACCCTTGTCAGGGTGTATCCGGGGAAATATGGCACGTATGGACACTCATGTGCAGTGTGAGCTATTCTGCAAAAACCAATTACTAAATGTTTTTACAATACTAATAGCACATATATAAAAAATTGTAAATTTAAATACTCATATGTGAGAACTCTCCTTACGATTTTAAAGCATTTGTTATATTTTTAGAGTAAGCCTTTAAGTTTTCGAAGCCTGGTACGTGCTATTTTCAGGATGTTGACATCCATTTTCAATGATGCTATGTATTCTTTATAAATAGACACATTAAAATGAAATTTTAGTTTCTATTTTTGAGTTCTGTCAAGAACTATATTTACTTTATTTCTTTCTTACTTTCTTTAATAATCTGATGAAATATATTATCTCCTAAAAACCGTCTCCTTTCTTGTCTCATCCTAAATGCACCTTTAAATATTTATTTCCTCATTTTAATAAAAAACTTGTGCATAGACTGATATTTTTCTGATGTTGATACTCCGCCAACATGGGTTTATTAAAATACAAGCAGATGGTTCAGTGTTTTGGTAACAAATACATCTTCCAAGCGTTCATTTGTAACATCCACAATGTTCATATTTTTGTAATTTCCTATATGATTTTTTTATGCTCATTTACTATAATGTGAATCAATCAAGATTCAAACTGGATGAAAACAGTCTGGAAAAGCTGTAGTTTTTCATATTAGACACATTAAAACATGACCAAATACAATAATTGTACGCATGGTAAGGTAATAAATACAATTAAGTAATGGACACAAATTTGTTGCTGGAATGTACAACAAAGCTGCAACAAATAAACCAAACATTTAAGAAGTATTAATATATAATAACACAAAAACCTGTTCAGAAACCCAGCCTTCTCTTAGGCATAAAGCACCTTATGTCTTATATATTTATAATACATCCGTACATATCTCATTCCCTCCAGATCTCTTCTGTCGCATTACATTTCTAACAATATGTGTTGTCTTACATATTCATAATTTGGATTTTGAATTTGGATTGAACTTTTTGTTACCTATGTTACTTGTTACCTTTCTTATCACTTTACATTGTATGTGCTTCTGTCACCAAGACGAATTCCTCGTGTGTGTAAGCACACGTGGCAATAAAGCACCTTCTCAAAAGTCATTGAAAAAAATAACTAATATACTACTATTACGGTCTACCAATCCAACTCCAAACTCCAAAGCCCAATACCCATTCTTCAGTGTTCCTGTTTACCTGTGAGCAATAATGTTCTTTCTAAACCTTTTAGCCAGTCATTGCATTTTAAAAATGGATGAAGCACCTAAATCTATCTGCTTGTGCTGTTCGTTCTATTCCAAGAGCTTCTCCAGCGGCCGGAGCTTTTACCTCCCACAGCTCTCTCCTCGGCTTCATCTGCAATTACCTGAAGAACTCAGAGAGAAGAAGCCATCACTGTCCTCTGTCTCTCAAGAGAAGGACCGATGTAGTGCCTCTGACACAGCAAACCATCAGATTCCGTCCAATCCAATATAGAAGAAAAATATCCAGGGCCTTTATGCCAATTACATTGATAATATGTAATGAAACACTGAGAGCTTTTAGAAAATGATACAAAAGACAACAGGTTCTAGGACAAAATGAACAATTTTATGAATTCATAATTAAGGTTTTATATATATTGATAAATATGTTCCACTTTCTTGTTGGTTATAAATGACAATAATTATAAATGTTTTTAAAAACGTATAAATTATTATAAAATGTTCAATTGTTATTTTCTGTGTGTTAAATCTGATACGTTGAGCTTGTATTTACGAAAGCTATGGATTTGCTGTTTAAAAATGAAAATTCTGCTCTGTATGACTGCATGACTTTCTTCCACAGAACACGAAAAAGATACGTTGAAGAATGTTGGTAAGCATTGGTAGAAGTGAAGGGGTGTCGCTGCTGTTCACCAACCATCTTTCTTCAAAATATATTACATTCGTATTCGGCCATAGAAAAAAGTCAAACGATAGGAGGATAAATAAATGGTGACACAAATAACGCAAATAATTTCATAACCTTCAGTCCAGAATAGCTGGATGTCACATTATGGCCAGTCTGACCTCACAGGAATTCATAAATATATAAGAAAATAAAACAAAGTCCACTCTCAACTTATACATCAATGACAGAAAATTAAAACATAGTACACATTGCATTTTGCAACCTTAAAAATAAAAAAAAGTTCAAGAACATGAACAATTATGATCAAACCGGGTCACAAGGTATAAAGGTTTACAGTGCTTCCTCAAGAATTCTATACCTTTAAAGCGGTTGCATTTTCAAGGTAAGAAGCTGAAACGCTGTGTCAGGTGAAGCGAACCACACTTAACGTAATTACATGAGCGATGATAAAACTGTTGCTTTCTTACATGAGTAAGATTTGATCTTCCACCGTCCCGACCACCCCACCTCACCGCCTGCTTAATCCATCCACGTCTGCTTTAATTTGAGGTCCGGCCGTCCATAGCGTTCCGTCCATCTGATTAATGTGCAGGAGATAAGCAGGCTCATGGTTTTACAACATAAAGCCGACTGATAAGCTCCATTAATTAAACAACATCCGGCTCTACATTCACCATCCGCTGATCTATAGACTTTTGATTGCTGACCTTTTCCAAGTCTGAGCCTGTTTTTTCGCTCCCACTTGATGTTTTTTATTATTATGGACGTATGATGAGCCAAGTTCTCCCTCTCTCTCTGAATGTTTGGGCAGCATATGGAGCTTCCCAACTTCCCCATCTGTTGGTAAAACAAGTTGAGAATATCTATGTTAGGTCGGTTTACATGGGAGTTTAATAAAAATGTCCATCGTTAGAAAAATGTAACTACGAAATACAAAGGAAACGACAAAATACAGCAAATAATTAAGGGCCTTGCTGAACCTTGATTGAATTCGTAAAAATGTTCTCGTTGGACTATATTTCTATTCAACCTTGTCTATTTCGCTTTGACCGTTTTCTATAAAACAAGTGGAATCCAGACGTTCGGTTTCTTTTATATATTTGATATTTGACATTCTCCTGAAGATTTCAGGATCCCTGTCTCTCGACCAGACACGGGTGATCACAGCCATCGCACAAAGACTAAAATGATGTTTTTGAAGTCAATGAGGTACTTTTTTTCTGTCCTGTGAGTACAAATACTCACATCTCTCCTTGGATAAGATGTGTATGGAACAAAGAGGAGCATCTTTCATCTTTTGCTTTCAGACACCTCAATCCTGATAGCGAATTCTTTTAGGCTTTGTTGGAGGTAACATCTGAACCTCAGGCTTTCACTCGGCTGAATTCGATACGTCTGTCTATACAGCCTTGTCAAATTCTTAATACTTATGGCTTAGAGATAATTCTTGTGAAAGTTACAGTCGGGATTTACAATCATTTACTCATCCTCTAGTCGTTTCAAACCTGTATGACTTTTTTTGCAGAACACAAAAGAAGATATTAAGGGAAATGTTGGCTCCCACAGACCGATGGTACCCATTCACTTCAATGTTATGTACAGTTGGTTACATCTGTGGTGTACAATCTGTGAGATCCTCTTTTTAGCACGCATCTTCATCTTAGATGTACATGGCACAATACTTCTTTCCATAATAACGTTTATGAACAATAGTTCACGTAGGAAGCACGCAACCTAATTCGAGACATACATTCACATGCTTACATGACACACGTGCCAATCCCAATGACAAAGGTTTGATGCAGGTCTCGCCACAACCTATTTCCATTGCTGAAGGAGCACACGCAAACCCACACGACAAGATTGGACAGCAGTCATTGGACATCTCTTTCACATCTTTACTTATTAATTGTAATGTATCTCTGGGGTATGAGGTGCCAAAACAGGTTGTCAGATAGATTTTTTAACTGGCGTACGCTTGTCCAAAAGACACATACCCCTTCCCGGCAGATACGTAGAGAGGGATGATGTGTGAGAAAGACAGGGGCGTATTGTCTCTCTGCTGTTTCTCGCTCATCTCTCTCTGCCTCTCCCGCATGCCATTATGATGCCCTTGGGCTCGCCCATCACATACATCAAATTCAGCCTGCCTGTACCAAGACGTGGCGTGTAAATTATTCAACCCACAAATCACTCGAGAGCAAATCACAACACAAAAAAAAGAAAGAAAAATAAATAAAGAAGCTCATAAATGTGTATGTACTGATGTTAACAGACAAAGTTATTTCAATTACTAATTAAGTTAGATGTTTAAAAGACACAAATTGTGGTATGGTTTGGCCAACAAGGTCTTCAAAGATCAATAGATTTTTTCAATGAAAAACATAATTAAGTTAGTAAAAATGCTAAAAATCATGCTTTTAATACGTGTTCTAAGTAATATAAATCAGACTGCTGTTGGGTGGTTTTAATTAAGTAATGAAACAAATATTAATAAGTAAAACAGAATTTTTTATAAAAATCTATTTAAAAAGTGTTTGTAAAAATTGTTTATTGAAATCATTTTTATTTCAAGGAGTAGAAATCAAATTGCTGTTATATTGTTTTGATTAAGTTATAATAAAACCACTTATTAACAATACAAATAGTAAAACAAAATAGAAAAAATAAAAATAGTAAAAAAACATGATTTTTTTCTAATTAAAAATAAAATGTGCCACATTTTTATATCAATGTTTATCAACTTTTAATAATACTTGCTGGAAAAGTGGATATTACAGCTTATGGTTGTCACAGATACCACGGAAAGAAGTACGTCAATGGCTCAAAACTTACATAAAAAGGGTTAAAAAAAAGCTATTCTGTTATAACAACGGATTTGTTATTACAACAGATAACAGATTTAAAATCTCGATGTAACAACTTCATTTTTCTTTTTAACGGATTAGTTAAAAATGTACATTACATTATCAAGAATTAATATGTCTTATTAACAGTTTAATATCTTGTTATAACAAATGAATTTGTCGTTTTAATGCAGTAATATCTCGTTTTAACGAATTAGTATGTTGTTTTAATATCCGCTCATAATTAATTAATATCTTGTTTTAACAGATTTATATCTCGTTATAAAAAAATTACCATCCCATTATTATATTATTAACATATTTTTTTATCATTTGTGGTTAAGAGTACCTAAAATTGTTAATTATAAAATAAAATAAAACACAATAAACATTAAAAAAATTCTTAATAAAATAAAATAAAAGCATTACATTTTTAATTTAAACATTAAAGAACATATAACATTTTAGGTCTTAACCTTATATCCATACATCTAAGCAGACTAAAGTTTAATAATAAAACTAATAGTAGAATATTAATCAAACAACACTGAAAACAGTCGTTGGGTTTCTACATTAAAGAAAACTTGTCTTGGAGTAGACACATCAAAGCCCCTTTTATCCAATTTCTATCTTTGTACTCTATACGCTCTGTCTAATGGCAACCAAATAACACTGTACTGTAAAGTCTTTGACAGCTCTCGAGTCCAAACAGCCCGTCCCATCCCATCCTCTAATGGGCTCAGCATGCAAAATAGTGACTGTGATAGGAACAACAGTGAATCTTATAATACTTTTTAAAAAAGGCCACCGAGAGTAACATCATTACTGGGATGAAACGAAAGGTCTGCTGGAGTTTTACTAAAGCCTTCAGCGCCGTCGCTGCAGGAAAGACTGACAATGACTCATATGACTATCATCAGAAGGAAAGTTCACACTTGAAATCTTCACGAATGAGTGAAACAAGAAAACCCTGCTGAGGATCCTTGAAGAACAAACGTGTTTTCCTGATTTATTCATTTTAATATGCCTGGTGATGTCATCACCATCACACACTTATCTAATGTAGAATTTACACTTTAACTGCTGATATGCTGAAGAAATGAATTGGCCCCAGCCAAAGTAGGTGTTATGGGGGACTCAACCTCCTGTAAAAGCATGACTGATTTCCTGTTTTGTAGACATGTGTCCTCGGCATGTGCGTTGCCTGTCAATGTTTGTCTAAAGGCCTGTCTCAGGGTTAATTGAATGTGTGATTAGATTGCGCTCCACAGGAACAGAGAACAGTCCCCTGTAGGTGTTTTGATGGAGCCGTGGTTACAGAAGACATGACAGATGCTTGGCACATCCACAAGGTTTCTGCCATCATATAGTCTGTATATGTGAGTCTTGTACTTTGGTGAAATAACTCATAGCACTGTAAATATACGGCGCGTAGGGGAATCGAGATCAATCGAGACAAGATCTGATACCTGTGAGTTCTGATATCTTCTGATGAAGTGAGATGTGCTTCATGTGAATGAGTTTCAACCAAGAAAGAACTGATATTTTCAGCTTCACATACTGTAACTCTCTCTCCGATGGGAACATGTTGCATAAATTCATATATTTGGGAGAAATTTTAAAGATTGATTAGGTTTTGGTTACAAGAAAAAATTCAAGAACTGGCAAAGTAGTAAAAGTTTTTTTGCGTGTTGGTATTCTTGACTTTAGAACCATACTTGCAGTAATTAAAGTTTATAAAATATGTAATTGCAGACATTGTTTCGTCTTTATTTGATTTGGTATTTAATAAAATTATTTTGGTATATTTTGTGGTCAATACTCTACTTAAATGAAGTACATTGAAGAAGAATACATTGAGGACCCAAACTAATCTTTTTTACTTTGTATGCAGTGACCAAAGACTTTGTCTTGATAAAGTAAAAAAAATATTGAGATGGAAAAATACAGAAATTTTTTCAGTAAAGCAATTTCTTGATTGCTTTCAGTTGATTCTGTTAAGTCCAAAATATAATTGTGGTAGTCCATACATCTAAATACTACATCTAAAAAACAACATAAAACAACACAAAATATATCAAAAATTTTGAGGACACTAAAGCTAAAATATCTCATGAAAACTTACAATATAATACAATATATTTTGGTAAATAAGATCAAATGAAAAAAAAATTAAAAAGAAAATATTTCAAATCTAAAATATCTAAAAATGAATGAACATTTCTAAACTATTAATCGTGTCATTATTCCACTATATTGGAAAAGAGAGAATAGGAAAGAAGGTCATATTTACTGATATTTATTCAGCCAATGAACATGGGCATGTGTGCCAACCTCTAGTCCAAGCCTCACACTTCTTTATCATCTCTTCCAGCTCTCATCCTCTATTTTATTTTTGTACCCTTGCCTTTCCTCCCCCTATAGCCAAACCAAGTAAATAAAGTACTGTGGCTCTGACCTTTCCGAGTCCTTACATTAGTGAAGTGGTTGTTTGTTGACAGTGAGAGTCTGCCCAGAATCTAACTTTGGCATTCATCCACGCCAGCTGCTCCTGACCCTCCTGCTACGGGCATGAGATTCTCCATATATCACCTCGTAACCCGAATCATCTGCCGCTGCCTATTGTTATGCAAACAGATTGCTTTGGGCCATACACAATATTGGCTTAATTGCATCCGGTACAGTGGTAGGAGAAGGTCTCAGTAGAACCGGCTGTTTAACAGATCAGACAGGATCGCCAATGTCAACGGAAACATCTATAGAAGAAGATAGGCATGGGTCATCAACTAATTATTGGTTTGATAACAAAAAACAGCTTGTTGCAACCCATGGTTGGGTCACATTTGGAAAAACACAACTGTTAGTTTAATCCAAATGATAGTTTACCCAAAAAGGAAAATTATGTGGTGACTTTTAGCAACTTAAAAACTTGCGTGAGTTACTTTGGCAAAACACAAAAGAAGATAGTTTGAATAATGGTGTTGTCCGAATTGTGTCCCAATTGTGTCACCCATTTGTTTAAATGAAATAAGTAATGCAATAGTTTGGTAACCAGCATTCTTCAAAATATCTTCTAACTACATTGTTGAAAATATCTTCAGGCAAAATACTATTGTGTTCTGCAAAAGAGAGGTCACAAAGGTTTGAAATGACAAGAGTACATAATGACAAATTTTAATTTTGGGATGAAGAAAGATTTTTGGCTGTTCTTGGAAAATAGGAACAATTGAGAGCAGATGGCACATGATAGAAAGCTAAGCATTCAGGTTTTCAACTGAAGTTCATTTTCAAAATTGTCAATTTTATTCTTAATTTAGAAAAGCATGAATGGCTTAATTAAGTCTTTATGCACTTAAAGTACTCAAATATGCACTTGTTTGAAATAAACAGGTCATAGAAGTGGTTAGAATGATCACAATTACAAAGTTTTATTCTTGTAAAACAAGATGAAAAGAAGAAAATGAAAATGGACAGTATTTTACCTACCTTGAGGAGTTATGATTCATATTCATTTCATAGGCACATCTAACTAATAGGCTGTATTCTTCTATTCACACAACTGACATCATACAGAATAAAGCCTGTTTGTTTTTCTGAGATCATTTGTAGCTATAAATAGACTTTTATAATAACAATATATTATACGGCAAAAAAACAAGGTTAAAGTTCATGCATTGATGCTGTTTGCATCTTTTTAAATATCATATCAACTAATTCAGCACTGGGTATTCAGTGTATTAAAGCAATACCGTACACACAGAGCCGATAATAACCTGATATTTTCAAGCTCATTATGATTCATGGGTTTCTTTTGTAGAAGGTCACCGTTTCTTTGGTTCTCTTCTAATAATTTTCCGTTATGAGAAGATCTTATTAAAATCAAAGTATCGCGTGTGAGGTTTGAAATTCAACTTTAATTAGACGTGCCAAACAAACAGAACCCATCTCAAACGTGAAATATATCACAAAGAACGCACAATCTCAACACATAAGAGTTTTCAAGCAAGACCGGTTCAGTTTTTCCTGTTAACGTCTTTCGTTACATTTTTGTCTTACACCACTACAAAATCTGTTAAATTATGTCACAAGGTACTGTATTAATATGAAGAAACTTTCTGTATTATTTTTTAAAGTTGTTTCACCTGTATTTTACATTTTTCACCGCATTACATCGAAGCATTAATGGAAATGTCTGTGAAATTAACAGAAAATGCACTGTTAAGGTACTGCAAGTGCTTTATCCATTTTTGATAGATTTTTTATGGTGATAACATCTAACGCAAACGCTTCTTAAAAGACAAAAACACAACAACATGGCAATTCCGTGAAAATGTCAAACTTATCATGAAAATATAACACTTTAACCGATGGTTTTAACTTTCCTTACAGCACATATGTCAACATTTGGTGTTTCTGATACCCAAGTCTTTTTATTTTTAGTTCATGGTCTTCATAGTTAGGTAATAATAGGTTATTTCCAGGTTGTCATTTTCACAACGCTACATTTCGCTTATAAATGGACACGTGAAAATTAAATATAGTAAATGTTTATGTTGTTTAAAGAGCTATCCCTTGGTCATTTGTTGGATATAATTGCCTCTGGTTTGTACATTTTAATTTACTTAAATATTACAAAATGTGTCATCTTCCAAAAGTGGTGTATTTTTTGTCACGTCCATAACGCACGTTTATTTACCTTTATTAAAATAGAAAACTTGTGCATAGACTGATATTTTTCTGATGTTTAAACACTATCAACAAGGTTTTGGAAATATAAAAAGTTGGTTCATTCACTGGCATCAATTATACTTTAATAGTTTTTTATTTCAAGTCCATAACTCAAAATGTCACGTCCATAACGCTGGAATTACCCAACAGCAATATTTCTTAAAACCGCATAGTGCTCCTCGGAAAACTAGACTTTTTGTTTTTTGGAAACTAGACTTTGATCGAACCTTTAATAAGCAAATTTTTCATTCTGTTATGTACGTTTATGCATAAAGCTCATGTTGGGAATGGATTAAAACACTTAAAAGTCCCAGTGTGCTCCTTTCTGTTAGTTCCTAATAATAGTAATTCTATAACGTATGATAACATTCCTACAGTGTTCCGTGATCAAATGTGAAATAGTTCTGTCACTTCATCCAATGTCCTTTAAAGAATATTCAGCTCACAGTAATTTATAACAGTTCAAACAGTCAACGCTTGCAGCAGATTTTCTTCGAACAGACTATTTCTGTCTCGACCTCTATTAAGTCCAGCGTGATATAACTTGGCCCCAGGCTCTCTTGCTTTAGGCTAGAGATGAGAAGGCGGTCTGCATGTTCGATTGAAACCGATTCTCTTTTCAATTGTACCCTGCCACAACGGTTTGAGTATTAGAAAATGATGCGCTTCTGAGAAATGTAGTTGTGGGTCTCTAGCTAACCATCGTATGCCATCATTCGTGGGCGCCTGAAGCTGAGCTCATACAGAAGACTAATTAGGAATTGGGATAGGTTTCCGGTCAGTGGCGGACCCCGCAATATCGCTGTCTGCTCCCAGAAGATGCTAATGTGAAAACATGAGTCTGTGATTAGCATGCTCATTTGTGCTTCAGACCACCGTGCCATCATCGCAGGGCACCCACGCAGGGCACTTGAATCGGGAACGGATTCCTCACATTTACGTTGATCGATCAAAGTGCGGGCATGTAAATGAAAATCAACTCCTGCTTATATACCTTGCATGCCCTCTCGAATACATGACATGTGCTGGTAGACAGATTGTGATTAAACGCTCCATTAGTTTCTATAATTCTCTCGCCCTCAGTGTGAAAACAGTTGGAGAAGGACATTGTGTTTTAGTTTAGTGCAAACCCACGCAGGCCAACAGCATGACCTCATTTGACAATCCAATCAAATTCAGACTGTTTTCACCCATTTTTATATTGACTTAATCCCACACGAGGAAGCGTTTCGATTCAATTACAAGCGGTGGTGCACTCCATTACTAAATTATTATTATTGTTTGTTTAAGTAATATTAAACTTGAATACTTGTAATGCTGCCCGTCCATAGCGTGAGAAACAAATTCTCTTTCATTTGCATTCAGAGGCTTATTGCGATAAAAATATAAACAACATCATCATCAACGCTCTTGACATTTCAAACCTGTGTGACTTGACTGAAGATATTTCGAAGAACGTTGAAAACTGGCATCCATTGAGCTGCATTGGTTTTGTGGGCAAGCGAATGGGTGTCACTGCAGTACGGTTATCAAACATTGTCGAAATATTTCCTTTTGTGTTCTGCGGGGAAAAATAATCATACAGGTTTGAAATGACACGAGGGCAAGTTAACGACGACACAATGTTCTTTTATGGCGGAATTCACATTGTAATCTCACATAATAAAGAATGGGCCTTACAAAATATCAGAAGAATAAACAAATATATTAACTTAATTTAATCTTTTAAAACGCATACTTTGTCAAGATTATGTAATATTCTTATTACTTAAATCATTTCAAAGCTGTAAAATTGACTCTTTTCACATTAAATCTCAAGAACGTTTTTTTAGGCATGCCGTTGGATTGTAATGACTGGTCCTTTAAACATTCAACGTTCACCAAAACTCCAGTTACCTGCTAAGCTCTGCACGCACAGGTTCATTTTCATACGGTAAGCTGTGTTTGATGAACAGGTGAATGTGGGTGTGCAGACAGAAATGT
Organism: Triplophysa yarkandensis; assembly: GCA_033220385.1. NCBI lineage: Eukaryota > Metazoa > Chordata > Actinopteri > Cypriniformes > Nemacheilidae > Triplophysa > Triplophysa yarkandensis. The sequence goes on along the minus strand of CM065663.1, from coordinate 1,357,908 downwards.
GGGCTTTAAAATGTAAGTGTGGCCTGGCCTGGGCTTTGTGCCAGGACAGACTGAGGAATCAGGGCGGCTCAAACAGAAAAGAAAGACCAGCGAACATTAACCAACCCAGACAGGCCGTCAGAAGCGGGGCTTTCTGCATTCTGCTGAGGTTAGGGGGCCGCGGGACGATCTCCAGGGGAGGTGACAGAACATTTCTGATGGAAACAACAGAGAACCAGATACTGCTCCTACCTGCTCCCAACTTTCCCAAGCAAGTGTCCGTGTCTTCGCATGCGTACATTGGGAGAAATAATGACATTTATTTATAACTGCTACATGGAGAGATGCTGCTTTAAGGATACTTGAGAATGTTTAAAGAGACCTGCGGGTCTGAGATAAGCAAGACATGAGGCTTCTGCATTATTAATGACCAAACAACGCTCGAAGTGAATTAAAAATGTGGGCACTGAAGTAGAAAACGTTGTGCCCAAACAAAGAACAAGAATCTGTACTACAAAACCTACGAAACGTTTGCTGTCTGGTGTCAATATTTGGGGAACTGCTTGAGGTTATCCCCAGTAGAACATCCTTGTTGAATTTGACAAAAGTTCTCAAATTCAAAATGTCCAAGGATGTATTTATTTTTAAACATTGAAAACGACTTTCTTCTGCAGAACACAAAAGAGAATATTGAAGGAAGTTGGTAACCGAACAGCAGTGGCACCCATTCTACTGAATAAGCACCCAACCAATGCGAGTGACATTCTTCAAAATATCTTCTTTGGTGTTCTGCGGGAGGAGGAACGTAACAATTTCAAATTGACATTTTAACAGTTAACACTGCTGTAAAGCTTTCCACCATGGCTGTTTAAACCATAAAACCGGCGGTTCATTTACGTACTGAAGGTTACAATGACCTCAAATTGACATTTCCGACAAAATTTTATCCGAGAACTCAACATCACTGTTAACAGATTAGTGTTGTGAGGTAAGACAGACCACTTCGAACACTGATATTACTTTTCAACAGATTTTTGTTTATTTTTAGCCCCATAGTAGCTTCAACATGCACTTCTATGTCCAGAGATGGAAATGGAATCTCGTTAAAGCCTGAAGTGCTTCAATATTCTTTCAAAACCTCATTCACACGAGTGAACATCTCAAGAAGCCTCAAAGAAAACGGCTTTGTCTTTTCAAATGCACAAGAAGACCAACACAAAGCAGCTGAGTCACAAAGTAGACAGTGTTTCTAGCACCTTCGAGAGTCATTAGCTCGACTCATTTGAAAGGCATGACTAACTAATGAGCTGGCCATTTCCATTCATGTTGACTTGCAATAAAGTCACTGTTTGTGTTCTGCAGGCCGTCATTAGGCTCACGGCATCATTAGAGGAATATTAACATGGCTGCTCATTAGAGATTGTTAGACTGAGCGCTCGGCTCTCGGTTTGCTCGGATAGATGCGTATCCAGGCTGGAGAAAAGCTGCAGTTGTTGATAAGGTCACGAGGTCTGTTTAAATCTGGACTCTTGGCAGGGATCACATCACTGTGTCCCAGCACAGAATAAAGAGAGAGAGACGGTCATGCAGGCCCCTCCGCCCCCTACGGGTAGACCAGTGAAGCGGACTTGCCATTTCTGCCCACAGGACGGGCAAGATGCCACGGCGCCGCAGGAGACAGTCAACACAATTTTTACCCAGCTTGCTTTGGTGCGTCTGAACTGAGGCCATTTCTCTTTCCCGGACACACCAGACCAAAGCACTTGAATTGAATTTTTACTTCGCACGCTCTCTTAAGAGCCTCATTACACAAACCCAGTGCCAGGTCATGGCACTCTTACTCTGCAAACTTCCTTCAGATGTGTTTCCAGAATTACCTTCCCATTAACACGAGGTGAACGATTGTCTCAATAATGCACGTAGCAGTCAGATGGAATGAGGTTTTAGAAACAGCGGCTGACACTTTGTGTGGGAGACGTCCAAATGTGTTTTAAACTGAAATGAGAATGACATCGAGTGGGCCGCCGTAACGGGATTACAGTTTTTCTCAGTCGCTTTGGTGCATTTCTCACATCACTATTAACATTTGCACAACATTTAGTTCAACCTACACAACATTTAGTCATTTGTGCACATCATAGTAGCAGTTTCTCATTCCTTCCAACAAATTGCAAATGCTTTTGGACATGCATCAATTGCTTTCATACAACTCTCTGCTGTTTTATAACATTATCATTTGCTTATGTCATGTCAGTCAAAATTAACTAAACTTGTGAATGCTGAATAGTCATTCCATATAAAACTAATAGTCCTCATTTCATTGCTTGAGTCATTACATACAAAAATGTTGAACTAGTTGTCAAAATCTGTCAAGCAAATTTTATAAAAAAAAATTAAATCTTTTTTTTCCTGAAAATGTCTCCTAAATTGAACAATTTCTCTCAGGTGAACCTCAGCTTTCACTGATGAGAAGGGGTGTGTGAAGCATTAGAGCTCAAGAGCTGAATCCCATAAACCCCCACTTCATAAGCATATATGAACCAAGCAGGACATAGTGTGTACCATTTCTACAATACTGTGACACAGAAATGGAAGGTCAGCCTCGTGGAAGAGGGGTGAGGGTGCGGGGAGGAAGGGGAAGGGGACAAAACAGGGGAAGAGGAAGAAGAGGCCAAGTACATAGGCGGATTCCCGATGAAATCAGGGCTACAATTGTGGATCATGTTGTCAATCACGGCCTCACAATGGCTGAGGCTGGTCGAAGGGTGCAGCCAAATGTTGGGAGAACCACTGTAAATTCAATTATTCAAACATTTCGTCGGGAGAACAGGTGTGTATAAATGGAACGTAATTCAGCACCAAACAATCTGCACTGCACTACTGTCATTGTGTCATACATGAAGCTTGCAGTGGGACAAGAACTTGTCACTTTTTACATTTTACATTTAGACTTACAGCTTTACTGCATCACAGATTTAGTGTATTGTAGTGTTACAGTAACGATTTGCCATATTTACTGTCATTTTACTCTGCACCACATAGGATTGCAAGACAACCTTGCCGAGGTGGAAGAGGGCCCCTTTTTACTCCGCAACAAGAGGAAGCCATTTGTGCAATGGTGATTGCAAACAATGCCATAAGGTTGAGAGAGATACAAAGTGCTGTTATAGAGGATGACAACATCTTTGGGAATATTGAATCCGTTTCAATCGCTACAATTGACAGAGTGCTCAGGAGAAATGAAATGCGCATGAAACAATTGTACAATGTGCCATTTGAACGGAACAGCGACAGAGTGAAGGAGATCCGTCACCAGTATGTACAGGTAAAACATGTTCTATGCATACTCTAATGTTCAGTGCTGTAAACTGTTTACTTTGTGTAGTGTCATGCACTACACTTACATGACAGCTCTGTGTATGTGTATTCACAGTGCATGCTGTACTATATGTTGTCCAAAATGCATTATGTTACACAGGAAAAGTTGTTATAGTTTTTCTCGCTCCCTCTTCTGTAATAAAGCGTGTACTGGAGCTGGAGGCCAGGGAACCGCTGCACACATTCATATACCTTGATGAGGCAGGTTTCAATCTGGCAAAAGGTAGAAGACGTGGAAGGAATCGCATTGGACAGAGAGCAACCATTGATGTCCCAGGCCAACGAGGAGGGAATATTACTATGTGTGCAGCCATCTCAGAAAACGGCGTCCTCACCCATATACCCCGTCTTGGTCCATACAACACACAGCATCTGCTGACTTTTTTAGACACTCTTTACAGGGACATAATCCCTGAGAATGAGAGGGGTCTAACTGGAGACCATCTGAATAAGCATGTTGTTGTTTGGGATAATGTGCGTTTTCACCACTCAGATGTTGTCAGACAGTGGTTTGCAGCACATGATAGGATGCTGGTGGAATATCTCCCTCCCTACTCACCATTCCTAAATCCAATAGAGGAATTTTTCTCTTCCTGGAGGTGGAAGGTATATGACCGGCATCCACATACCCAAATGGCCCTGCTAGTGGCCATGGATGCAGCATGTGATGACATCACAGCAGAGTCCTGCAGAGGGTGGATTCGCCACTCGAGGAGATACTTTCCTCGCTGCATTGCAAGAGATGATATTCGCTGTGATGTAGATGAAACTATGTGGCCAGACAGAGAGGAACGTCTGGATGTGCATGAATGATTTACAGTACTATGTATGTTGTATGTTCAGTTCCAATATGTACTGCAATATTGTTTACAGTTGTGCACAGCTCTACCCAAAGGGAGTTTAAGTTTGTTGTAAATAAGGGTGTATTTATTCTTTTGCACAATGCTGTGAACAAATTAGAATTGCAAAGAGCATATGCAGTAAAAATGTGAAACATACATATTCAGTGTCTTGTACTCAGATACCTCACTAAATACAGTAATGTCTAACTTTACTGTAGTTTTCAAATGGCTGTGCAAATAGTATATAGTGCTGTCTTGAGCATGTTCAGGAAGTGTCACCAAAATCTGACTTTTTTTTGCATTGAAAAACATTTACAGAGTAAACTGTCATAATGAAAACATGACAAAGCCATTTGACTATCTTGTTCATAAACAATGGTGTCAGGACTTTTCATCTTGATGACACTGACACTTTCATTGACGTGAATACTTGCTTTTGAGGAATGAGCTATCCATTTTGAGCAAGTGACACGCTTTTGCAGGTTATCAACTAGGTTTTGCAGTTTGTACTAATTGTTTTGAGAAATGCATTAACTGTTGTGCAAATGTAAATAGTGATGTGAGAAATGCACCAAAGCGACTGAGAAAAACTGTAATATGCTTGATGACAAACAATGGTGTTACAGACCTGTGGATGTACCTCAATCTCCGTCCAACATGTATGAAAAGGATTTTTCAGGCTTTGCTTCTTACATTTACATCATGCATGTGCTTTTTGAGGCTGTAGCTTACATTTGATTTAAAAGTCAAACGGAGGACACAAGATTCGAATGATATCTTCCCCTTCAAAGGATCATTGTAAGAAAGACCTGGAACATAATACTAAATAAATAGTTTGATGATGTTAAAATAAAACAAAGAATCTACTCAATACATTTGCATACTACATTGTGTCATTCAGTGTATTTTTATATCATATGCTATATCACATATGTGGAATAATACAAATTTTGGTCACCCTTATGTTGTTCTTTGGAACCAAAATGTAAACGACATAAAGTGTTTACAGTAACAATTTATTATAACCACCTTTTATCCTTCTTTAAATGCGCTCAGACACACACACACACACACACACACACACACACACGCACACACGGATAGATAGATAGATAGATAGATAGATAGATAGATAGATAGATAGATAGATAGATAGATAGATAGATAGATAGATAGATAGATAGATAGATAGATAGATAGATAGATAGATAGATAGATAGATAGATAGATAGATAGATAGATAGATAGATAGATAGATAGATAATGTGTATTAATTTGTCCATTTAAAGCAGGATAAAAGGTGGTTATAATACTCTATTGTTACTATAAACAATATATAGCAAATACTATTTATTTCACTTTCACAAATGTATTAGTCTATGGAATGTATTGTTAACATTTTAAGAAATAAACTTAGAAGTTATGAAAATATTTCGTCTTCTATTTTAATTTTCATTTCTAAAAAATCGAGTCCATTCCAGTCTATTGTCTGTTCAATTTCACCACAATTGAACCTTAGGAGTGACATAAGCTAATTCAACAGCAACATGAAAAACTGTTAAAAATCACTGATGTTACATGTGCAATAATATATTAAATTTTTCTCAAACACAAATATTACTGTTGTGGATATTAACTTGTTTTCTTTGTAATATTAGGTATTGAATTTTTTGCAAATGTTTGGGTTAGAAATTTAGAAATTTGGAAGATAAAGTGTTATATTTTGCCTACACAAATAGTCTTAAATAGTAACATCTGAAAACTGTAAATTGTCTTGGAAATCGACAATTTTTTCACAGGGGAATATAACGTATTATTTGACAAACTGCACATCCCAGTTTAACAGCTTAAAGTCTATTTTTTTCCTCGTTTGTTTTTGTTTATTTCTGCTTTCTCAAACACAGAAGTAGCATAATGTCTGCAGAAAAACGCATGACATATGACTCAGAGATCTCCGACTTATCCGACAGTTAATGGTCAGGATAATAATACGCAGTCGAAAAAAGATGTCTGGCTACGTTCTTTCTTTGTAAACAAGTCCTTGACATTTCTATCACATCTAAAGAAGGTTACAACCACAAACCTTTTCTAAATGATCTCAGATTGATTCTGTGAGAGAGATCCACTGATGATTTGTTGAGGCGCTTTGGGCCATGATGACACACCGACTCGCTGCGTTTTATCATCGCTTTATTTCCCATTGTAGTAGTTAAGGTGACATTCTCCACAGACAACAGGTCCAAGGTCTTTTCTGCTTAATTCTGTTAAAGAAACATTTCTTCTTGCTTTCATCTCCAAGGACCGCGACAAATGAAACTCCAAGAGTACTTGTTTTCATTAAATCACCATTTTCTCTTTCTTATCTCATGATGAGTCCCTGGGCAAAGGTTAGATAAAGATTAATCATTGTACTTCTGTTCTTTAAACATTTCAAGGTATGTTTTAAATATTCATTTCTATTGAACTGTTTCTTAAAACAGACAGAGAAAATGCTACAATTATGATTGAGAGTGAGGTTGCTCAATAGCACAGAATATTGGATAAAGGGTATTACAGAAAAGAATTATGTCATTTTTATTTAAAAAAAATTATTTTCCATTTATTCTTAAATTGCTATTGGAGTACTTCTGTTGAAATTAAAGTTTTCATTTGATTCTATTGACAACATTTCTCAAAAATGCTTTTTTCATTTGCAAAATTGAAATTGAAAAATTGCTCGAAATCGCTCAAAATAAATAAGATCCCAAAATAATAGTTCACCGAAAAAAGAAAATGAAACATCACTTAAAAATATCTTCCTTCTGCAAAATGGTAGAGATTTGGTAACTGAAAAGCAGTGGAACCCATTTTACCTATACTTTAAATGAGTGGGTGCCAGTTACCAATATTCTTCAAAATATCTTCTTTAATGATCTGTATTTAAAATGTCAAGACAGTAAGTAAATGAGACAATTTTCCTTTTTGGGTGAGCTATTATTTTAAATACTGCAAAACAGGCTCAGATTTGTCTGTTTTTACAAGTCTTTTAAATTCCGTTAACATGACTGGTGATGTATTATTTGTTTGTGTCTTTTCAGTCTTTTAGTCTTTCACATATCTTTTGGTTGTCATTTTTGATGTTTGTTTTCTTTAAATACAAAACATCCAGGACTGGAATTGAAACAATACATTCAGAGTGGCCTCTTTTTCAGTGAAGCTATACATTATATAAAATTATTTGTACATTTACCGTTTATCTAAGAACATATCTCATCGGGTAAACCTAGAATACAATGATGCGACATATTTTCACATGTCACTATAAAAGTATTGTTTTGTCCCAAACAGTAGTAGTTTATGACCAGAAGTGCATTTTCTATGTTTACTGTCATCGTTAAGGCTATAAACAGTTAAGATACAAAAACAAACTCAAAACAATGGAAAACTGCATTCTATTGCGGTCACAAAGACAACTGTGATACAAAATTTAGGGGCCATAGCATCATAAACCCTCCTCAGGCATATGATTGTAAATACATTTCCTCAAACACTTATGTATTCCAAATATACTACCGATGAATTTTTATGCCGGCTAAGAGTTGCTTGTTACGTCTTCCAATACCCGGAGGAAACTTGAACAAATGCTAAAAGAGATCACAGACCTGCAGGACTGCGATAAGCGAAACGCAAAGCTTCTACATTATTAATGTGCAAACAATGTCATAAATGAATAATGAATAAAGGCATTTAAGTTACTTTAGGTTGGGTGACACACACACACACACACACACAAACACACACACACACACACACACACACAGGCACACGCACACGCACACGCACACACACACACACACACACACAAACACACACACACACACACAAACACACACACACTCGTGTCACAAATGTGGTCAAGAGATGGTGCAGAAGGTTGAAAATAACCCCGTATAAATATAACCCCCAAACCGGTAATAACTTCATATAGAGACGGAGGACATGAGGAAAGAAATACAGTACGAAGAAAAATAATGTCCATAAGTATTAACTAACAGACCAAATAAATCCAAGAAGGATAAACGGTTATATATTGACAAAAACTGTGTTAAAATGTTTTCTTTCGAACAGTATTATGTGTAAAACAACAACTGCAAAGCCACAAGAAAAAAATCATTTGCAAAACAAGGTGACAACACATCCCAGCTCCATCACAGCAGCATATAAAACAGAATCACACATCTGTTTGTTGTGTTTGTTCCGTCCCTGCAAACATTTCTTGAGACACAAATGCTTCTGCGAACTAGTAAATAGGAACATTGGTCTATTAAGCTGAGATGAATTGCTTTATTCTCATCATCGTCCCACAGAAATGGCAGTTATTCCACACCGAAGGACTCCGATGAACATGCATCCGCTCGGTTACCGTGGAAACATCGCTTCAAGTGAAGAAGGTATTTGAGGAGCCGACAGACATCAACCAAAGAAAGTTCCAGCTGGTGTTGCTTTAAACATTAGAGCCATATTCTGTTAACATGACCAAATGAGTTTGAGAGCAGGGTTGATCTCATCTGGTGGGACACCAAACAGATTTTTCACGCACAGTTCGGTTTCTTCTTTCATCCGTGTGATCAAATGTATCCACAAAAATTTAAATGAATCAAAAACATGTATTATCATTCTGTCATAAACAAAGCTTAACACTTGTGCGGTGCACCCAAAATAAAAAAAAATGTCAAATGGTAGAAAACCTGTTAAAGATTTGTGTTTCATTGGTTCATAGGTTTCAACATTTTTCAAAATATCTCCTTTCGTGTTGTGCAAAAGATAGAAAACCATACATGTTTAAACTGAAAATATTGGAGTATATTTTTAATACAAAATAGAGCAAAAAACATAACATAGAAACAGAAATTTCCATCCATAGTACTGTTAAATAAATATCAATTGCCAACATTCTTCAAAATATAATTTGTGATCTCCAGAACAAATAAATTAAAACCCATTTTTAATAAGAGATTGTATAAAATAAGGAGATTGTAAAAAATAAAAAAACTGTTACTTTGAATACTGCAAAATAAATTTATATTCCTATTACATATATGTTTTAGAATTAAAATTGACGGAATAAAATATGATTTTAAAAAATGTTGTCACTGTTCAAGTGGTTTAAAATCTGGTAGTGACTCTTACGTGTGGAAGATATTGTGAGAAATGTCTCATTGGTTCAAAGGAAGCCAATGCCCAGTCCAATGTATTTTGGCTTCCAACCTCCTTCAAAATATTTTATTTTCTGTTCTGCAATAGATTGAAAGCCACAAAGATTTAAACTGGAAATAACATTTTCCCCTTACATTTAATTTCAAAGGAATACAGAAGAAAGTCATTCAGTTGAAACGAAATGGCCACTCTTTTTGTAGTAAAGCTAAACAGATGTCACGCCCCTGCCAAAATTCATCCGGACACATGGCTGGTCAGGTCGATATCTGGCTTCAAATCCAACCTGAGATCTGTAATTATATTCTGTGAGGAGGTCTGAACCCCCACAACGTCTCTGCCCTCCATCTGCTCACCGTCCATCACCTTTAGCCTTCTATTAACACAATCCAGAGATCTGTTTTTAATGCTGCCGTAACATCACATTATAGCTGCATCCAGCGGCATCTTTAGGTATTACACATCCATCAGACAAATCCATTATTATTCCACAAATCCTTTGTTTCATTCTGTTTCCAACACTATCCTTGATCCTCTCTGACAGACACGGTTTTGAACACGAAGGCACCCACACTGTAGGCTACTACTGGATCAGTTGAGGTTAAATGTCTTGTTTGAAAGCCACCGGAGATGCCCACAGACAGATCTAAACATGTGTCTTCAGATTCATGATGACTGTATTCTCGGAGTGATCCTGCTTAAAGATAATGAAGACAACAAATATCAACCATCTATGTGTTCTGAGAACGGCTGGATAATTTTGAAAACTCAATACTTCTTTGCCATCCTTCGCCGGAACAAATATGTGTTTTAAGATATTATATGGCCTTAGACTTTGAGTTATGGAAAGAATATATAGAAAGAACATATAGAGTAGTTTCTGTTTGTGTAGAAAAAATGAAAACCGCAGGACATATTTGTTCTTTATGATAACGGATGTGCTTTTTATGCACGCTTGTGTAACGCAGCATTTTTTTGCCGTAATAAATGTCAATCAGGCATTACGGCACCGAAACATGAAATACACACCTAACAAAGTGGCTACACAATGCTTTGGAGAAGAATCTTTTTTGGTTGTGTGATTCCAAAAAGAGTCTTTAAAATTCATAAAAGAATCTAGTTAATAGTTTAACTGCATGTAATAAGTGTGAAATTAAATTAATTGTTTTTTCGGAGCCAAATTAAAATCACAGTGCCATATTCTTTACATCTGATTTTATAATGAGAAAACGGAAGTAAGTGGATATACAGTACTTCATATACTTCCTTATTGTAAAGTGTTATCAATGCACCTTAATATTTAAGTAGTACTACAGAACAGTAGTAACATTTTATTAAATGTATGATTCACCCAAAAATGAAAAAAATCCTTCAAAATAATTTTGCTCATATATCCCAGATGTATATTGCTGTAATTTCTGTGTCAGTATTTTCACTCCAATAAATGATTGTAAGCCAATTTTTAAAAGCTCTTAACATTTGTTTAAGCTATTTAAGTAATTCAATTATATTATTTGTTATAATCCACAAGATTTGTGACCTGTAAAATTAATGTGGTTCAGTAAATATCACAGAAATAAACAGTTATATTAACCAAAAAAATATTTTAAAAACATTCATTGATTAAATTAATTGATTAAAAGACCAACAGTTAATTTCTCTAAATTGTACAAATATTCTTCTTAAGTTTATGTAATAAACAAATATTTAATTAACTAATATATACACATTTGAAATATAAACATATATTTTAAGTGAATTCTTATAAATAAGAAAAAAGTTGAGTTAATAAGATTTACTTAATTATATATCCAAAATTTTAAACAGTATATTAACTGTCAATTTTTTGGGATCGTGACAATAGCTGGTGTCAAGACCCACTTGGATCTGAAGATCTGGTGTCACCGAAATAAAGTCCATCTTTTATCTCATTAAAAGCAAAGAAACAACAGAGACAGAAAAACTGGAAGTATCTACAAAGCAGCCATCGAAACCGGCCTGACTTCCTTCACTCAGCTGAATAATGTCCCTGAATGTTCACATACATGCAAAAGATCCATCAATCAATAAAATAATCTAAATAACTCGATGGGTTAATAAAGTACTGACGTTTAATGATAGATCTGTAAGAGAAAACGATACATAATTTACATTTGATTTCACTGAATATGCTCAAAATATGAATCATTCTCACACACACCTACTGTATCATTTTACTTCAAGTCATTTATTAAACCCCTGGAGTGGTTTTTAATGTAACTGCTCCCCAACACCAACTAAAATTCACAAGATAACTGAACCTCCAACCGAACAAAACTCCCGGAACCGGCGTTCCCTTACGATAACCGTATTTACAGTCTACGCTTGCCTCTGATGTCATCCCAAATGTATTTTGGGGTGATTGTGTGGCTGAGCAGCACCTGCGTTCAGACGGTCCAGAGCTCTGACACCAGCCGTAATTACACAGCGGTCCTTATTATCCAGCGAGAGCTATTAAAGTTCTCATGTTTACCGTTCACAATAGTGCGGTGACACGGCCTTCCTCTGGACACCAATTAAAATGTTCCCGCAACGGAAGGAGGATTCATCCCATGCCAGCTAATGACTCTGCATCCGTGTAACCTTGGCATAGTATAGAAGAGATTAAATATGGAACAATGGTGAATATACGCTTTTATTATTGGGATTAGTGAGCTTGATCGCTTTTTTTGGTAATGTTTTACCAATGAAATCTTTTGAACCAAACAGTATAGGAGATCAGGAGAGGTATTTTCGGTAGGTGTGGTGTCTGCCGGATTGCGTCTGATGATTCTCATCTTGTTTTGGTGTCAGTATCATCAGATGATTTTTTGACAGTGCGTTAATATGATTTTTTTAGGAATCTGAATAGGTTTGTTCAAATAATGAGTTGGGCAAAACATTGGCAATTGTCCGATGAGTATCGAAAAAAATATTTCGACTATGTTTCACGTGAAACCTTTAAATAAAAACCTATAAATTAAAAAATGTGCTGTCAAATGTTGTATATGTAGTTAAAGAGTAAGTAAATCTGATCCATTTTAACACTTCTATTAGAACTCTATTAACAAACTATTAACAAATATATGTATTTTAATTAAATTCTATTTTTATCTTAATATAAAATAAAAAATAAATTGTAAATTTAAGAGAAATTAATTACTGGATACACTTTTAATGAATTGTTTTTATATTTCCACTTAAGAGATTTTACCTTTAAATTTTTGTGATATTCACCAATCAATCATTTTTACAGTGTATATTAACTCACTAAAATAAAATGTAAGGGATATTTTTAGGCCAAAAATATGAAAAACAACAGTAAATATCATTAAAAAAACATTAAAAAAGTTTTTATTTACAAATAATATTTTAAATACAGGCTTTACATTTGGGTAAATTATCTTAAGATAAAGTTAGATGAAGATTAAACATGTTTTCTTCGGCAAGAATATCTCAATGTGGAGTTTTACAGCATAATTGACCAAAACAACAGGAAAGTGAGCAAAACATCCAGAAAATAAATGACAGAAAAACAAGCTAGATTATAAAATCTTTAATTCACATTACTGGAAAGAACGTGAACTTTCAATGAACTTAAAAAAGCTACACCGAGAAAACCTCTAAACAGGCCATTTTCATCGCATCATTGGTTCACGAGATGTCACGTTGTTCACCAAAGCCTCGACACCAGCCAAAATACAGTTACATCTTTCACATATTAGGACGGCTCCGATCGCTCTCATCAGTGGTAAACGCTCCCCAAGTGGGAAATAAACGGAATTCCATTCCCTAGTTTTAATAAACAGTCAAGTGAGTCCGTTGTTGGCCCGATAATCACGCAAGGCTGTCATCACAAATGCATTACGGGTACTATGGAGCGCTCTTCTAAGTGGGCTTAATCCCAACCGTGCTGCCCATTGCCACAGACAACAGACTCTTTCTCTGCATATTCATTTTGACCCTGGGCGAGCTCTTAAATCAAATCCAAACACAAGGGTCAGATAAACACCCACACTGCTTTGCTTTCAACACAAAGGTGCGGGGCTACGGCCCATCGCTGTGTTGAATACAGATTACACGATTATCAGATGACATGATGGAGCGACTGGGGTCTTCCTCGGGGGTGCGGGTAAGAGCAAACGCCGCCGTGCTATTTAGTCATGCGGCTCAGGTAATTACTTCGCTCTCCTGGCTTTGGACTTGGCCCGAGTCGTCGTAAATCAGCTCGGCTGCGTGGGTCTTGACAAATGTTTGACCCGCTCAAAGTTTAACGTTTGGATAGCGTGTAAACACCTATTGATCCCAAACATCAAACTGGACAGATATGTAAGGACTTATAAAATAATTGTGTGTAAGATCGTTACATAATATCTCAAATATAATATCTCAGTTATTTATTTAAGACATCCTTGAGAATAAATGTAGGGCATATGGAAACTTTTGCTTAAAGGCGGGGTAATTGAATACTTAATTCAACAAGAAACCTTGCAATCTAATGCCTGCTTGCTTTCTTGCTGCTGATTGGCTGCATGTTTATTTTGATTCTCGCCAAGACTCGATTTTTAAAAGGATTTTCAGAATTCAATTACCCAGCCTTTAAAGGAAAGTTGTTCCTAATCCGTATACATGTCTTTGTTCTGTTGATTTGATAGTAGAATGTCAGCAGTGAGGGCATCATTGACTACCACAGTAGAAAAGGTGCCACAAAATGTTTGTTTTGAGAAATTCTTTACAATTTTGGGTGTAAAAGAACAAAGGAATTATGAAATATTTTTGTCAACCATCGTAGTCAATTATAAATATCCCTTTCATTTTTGGAAAATCAGATATTTCTATGGTGAAATAGAGGCCGAAATCGAACAAATGTTCCAGAAGACACTTAAACAATATCGCAAACAGATCTGACTGATGTATGACTGCAATCAAAAGTCAATTCTATTGACGATTTCCATATGATTATTTCATATTAAATGTGTACATTTTATTTGAAAAATGTTCATATTCGTTTCTATTTTATCTCTCCTGAGCCATTTTACTGCACAAGAAACATTAGAGATTAAATCAATCCACATAAAACCAGACCTCTTTAACTATGAAAGAGCAATATTTGAAAAACAGACTTTTTATAGGTTTTATAATATACATACATACATATATACACACACATATATATATATATATATATATATATATATATATATATATATATATATATATGTGTGTGTGTGTATGTATGTATGTATGAGTTTAGCTTAATTAAAATATATATATTGTGTGTATATATATATATATATATATATATATATATATATATATATATATATATATATATATATATACACACACAATATATATTTTAATTAAGCTACACTCATTGGGTAGAGAACTAAGATGGATTCGAGGAATTGCATTTGTAATGCCAAATTACAAAGAAATAACATATCTCAAAACATTTGACTTTAAAATCCATCCACATATGTAAACTCATAAAAATGATCAGGCAACACTTGCCAAATAATAAAGAAGAATCTTTTAAGGAATGATTTCATTCCACCATACGTCAAAAAGTCTCACAATAGCGGCAATATTTCTGCAGATGTTTGCATTCAGATTCCCCTGAAAGCCATTTCACCAGTGTGAGTCGAGCAAATCTGGTCTAATTACTCAGTAAAAAATGCCCAAAATGTGTCACAAACGCTTTGCCACGAGGAGAGGACACAGCATGTGCGGATGGGAGAGAAAGTCCCGGAGTAAAGCTGACAGGCGAGTTCTCTAACCTTCTGCTGTGGCAAACTTTCTGAGTGGCAGCGGAGCAAGAGGCTCCTGCTATTTATGTCAAGAAGTATAGGAAAATATACAGCCAATGTCATACTTAGACATGTTTTTACTCATGCTGAAGGTGTCACCTTAAGTCAAAACACGTTCATTCAACATCATCTTGAGAAAGGGTAGGAATATATCATCACCGGTTGAAGCTGCGTCGAGGAATGAAATGTGCTTTGCGATTACAAAATGAGCTCAGATGCTGAGTAGAGAGACAATCATTATGGAATTAAATGACGTCTTCATGGAAAAGATGCCATGCACACCCATTTTCAGAAAACAAGGAACGTCTTCTGCAATGAAAAGATTCAAAGCAATGTCATGCCAATTCTTAACTATTCACTGTTTTATTTATCTGTGTTCATACTTTCTTTGCTTAACATTGTATTTTAATACAATTCACATTATATGAATTTTTACAAATAGTACTTCCTCTTGAGATCAAGTTCATCATTGATGAATTGTCTTAAAGGAATGACCTCCACTCATGCATCATTCTGGCAGGGGACGTTATGTTTACCGAGCGGAAAACCAGAATTCCATATCTCTACCGGGTGCAGGTCGGGAATATTCCCGGACTTACTTTCCTCATTCTGTGACCTTTGTTTTAGTGGATTTAGACTGAAATAGTCAAGAGAGTTCATGGATTTTCTATTTAGCGATGGCCCCGTGATTCTCTCTCTCGGAGGATTTGAGAGCGGATCTTTGAGAGAGGCTGTGTTTGCTTTGTTTAGTCTTTAGTGAGGTGAGCCGCAGCTCTGAGTGAGTCATCCAAACTACTGCAACCTTATGGGAAGATTTAAAAAAAATTAATAAAAAAAAACACTTCTGCTGCAGACTGTGCCTACAGTATCTACTGTACACCTGAAAAATAAACATACTTTAACTGTACTCTCCAAGTACACTACCGGTCAAAAGGTTTGGGACGCTTTCACACTCATGCATTTATATTTATTATAAACTCATCAAAATTATTAAATAAACAAACTTTGTGAATGATGTCATGACACATAATAATACATTTAAAAAATAATATGATAATAAGAAATATGTGTTATATCATCATATTCAGTGTTGTCATCTTTTGACAGTCGTCACCTTTTGCAGAATTAAGATTCGGTATGCTTATTGACTGTTCTTTCTTCAATAATCAGTTTTATTTTTGTTTTTTGTTTACATTTTTAATATAAGGAGAAACATTCCTTTTGACTGGTGATGTTATAAAATGTCAAAATGACCAATTTTACGTTTTGAAAATGGTTTGGTATCCATTTATAATAGGGAAGGATGCAACAGCATCTTTGACCCATCTGTAAAAATAGAAGACGGTGTAAATAATGTCAGAATTTTATTCTTTTGGTGAACTATTCATTCAAACAGAATACACTTACTCATACTGAATCTCTACCCATCCAAAGCCAACAAAATCTACAATGGCCAGTTTTATTTCACCAGAGTACCCAATGTCACTACACTACTGTATGTTGTAATAGGACATTGGTTTTTAGTCTGCCTCACCTTCAATGTTGCTGGATCAAAGAAGTGTTTGTACAACAATAGAATTTAACACAAAGTTAAGCCTTGACTTTTCTTTATTGATAGACAGTGTTGTACCAAATGCTGTTACTATAAAACTGCTAACACCAATGGACAGCTCCCATTTTATTAATAACCCATCCAATTCTTTACAATCAGGCACAAGAAATTATAGAATGGAAAAAATAGTTTAATGTGTGCTCATTATTATTCACTTTTTGTTTTGGTACTAGTTTGTAGTTTGGATTAATTTGTTGTGTTAAATATTCACAATGGGTCGAGAATCCCTCGGTTAGTCTCATGAGATGTGTTTTATTCTGTCCATAGTTAATACATCATGCCGTACAACAAAAATGTCTTTGAATATTAACAAATTCAGCATTCGATACAATAAATTAATGGATTTTAACTACTTGTCACCACGATCTGAAACGAAATCTTATAAAGAATGCTTGCAATGTTATAAAGAATGCTTGCAATGATTTATATTTGATTTATATTTTGATTTTGATTTTGATCAAAAAATGGCAGTCTCAATATCACTCCTGTAAAATAAGAGTTAATATGTGATTCCTTTAAGGGGAAAGATTGAACTCCTACAGTTGAGGTTATGATTGTGTGGGGTGTTTATTTGGCAGGCTGGACCATGCTGTATTCAGTAGGTTTATGTGTCTAATATTTCTGAAATGAAACATTAGTGAAAACAGCATCGGTGCTGCATGCGATTTGTATTACATGAATTCAACGCTTCCTCTGATTAATTTCTGCTGTTAGTCCCTCGATACGGCTGCCCTTGCTCTACATAAATATGCTAAATGATGACTTAACCAAAAAAAAAAACAAGTTCACAAAATTATCCGTATAATACAGGGTTCTGTTTTGCTTAGAGAGACATTAAAGCGACACGGTTTGGATGCTGCCTGCCAATTTAAGCATATTGTGCTGCTACGAAAAGCATTGCAGGCACTGAATTTCAAGGTCGCTGCGACTTCCCTGATAAACTTCTTTTTACTGTGTCAACACGGAGCCAGAGAACATAATTCAATGTGCTTCATTCGGCTGAAGTCTGTATATTCATTTAAAGAAATCAAATTTTATGAACCGTGGGTGGGCTGGCTGCCAACATTGGAAAATCCTGATAAGAAAGTAGCGAAGTATATACATTTTCAGCAGCAACGTTCCATGCGTTTGACTAAGTTTCATTTATTGTTGATTATTGAACCAATATGTCACGCCAAGTGATAACATTTCTGCAGTCACAACTGTTTAGTCTGATAAATAAAACGTATACACAAAACTAACGCTTGGATTCCAGCCCCTTACAGCTGTGCCGGGTTTATACATTTAGGAAAATGTAAGAGGAGTTCATGTATAGTAAGCATTGTTTAACTACACAACCACAAAAAAATTAACTATAAATGAACTGAAGAGCAGAATTATGGATGATTTATTGTTCCAATAAAATGAGGATAATTTTTGAGAAAAAAAAAGAAACCTATTTAGAGATATTGCTGTAATAATTAAGACATTCATTCACTTTCATAATATTCCAATATGAATCCAACCAGTTTATTTCCCCATATCCACACTTGAAGAACAAACATGTTAAACCATGTTTATAAATTAGAAATTAAAGAACACAACATAACACGTTGAGATGATTCACTTTTATGTCACAAATCAAATGTAAGCCAATTTATAAATGCGTGCAGGAAGTGGAATATGTGACACTGTCTGGGAATAATCTTTTTTTTATTTTTGTACATTAAATTACAGAATATATAAAATTGATATCTTAAAAACATTTACAGAGTAAGATCATTTCAAAAAATGAAATCATGGTAAAAATGAATAGGTTAAATCAAGTATAATGCCATTTTCTCAGAACTAAATCTTCTGACTCAGCCTGCTTTTCACAGACGGGGTCACATGCACTATATATTGAAATATAGTTGGCTATATTGTAAGTAAAACTGCGTATTACAAAACACACAGTTGAAACCCTGATGAAAGGCCAGATTTCTTGGCTTCAATTGAAGCACACAAAATCTTTTGAGCATTCAGAACATGCTGGGAAAACATTTGGAGTCCACGCCAGCTGTCATTGAAGCGAAACAAAGGCATCCCAAGCACCAAAATTACCATTAACAATTTCAAAAAGGAATGAACACAACAGCTGAATTGTAATAACTTTGTGTCGCTTAAAACCGTAGTTGAGTCAAGTCTAAATATTTTTGGTTAATTTCACCCAGCGGCTGCTTAAAACACAACAGTGGATATAATGAGAACTGCATAGGTTTTGATGGAAGCTATAAGGGTGTCTACTGGTATGTGATGGATTCTATTGGCAATGTCTTATCAGCCTACTGGAAAACCCAAAAGAAACCCAACAGAATCCATTACAAAAAGGTTACCATTAAAATTACATTAAAACGCATTTTAGTGTGTTTTGGGCAGTACTGCCTTAGGTTATACCATCGCACCCAAAGAATCCCTCAAATACAAGAAGAAAACCACAGAAACCTTACTAAAACCATAACAGACACTCCAATAGTTTACATTAAAATACCATTATAACCATACGCTTTTTCCATAAAACCATTACCTCTTGTTGGGTTTGGACATTTTTTTGGACAGCAAAAACTGCTAAAAAAAAATATATATATATATATATATATATATATATATATATATATATATATATATATGTATATATATTTTTTTTTAAAGAGGTACTTGCTTAGATGTTTAATCATACAGAAAGCAATCCTAAAAACTGCCAAGGGAAATTTTGTAACAGTTTTTTTGACTCATTTAATGGCAGTGGAAAAAAACTTGTATATGCATGAACATTGCCCACTGTATACAGTATGATGCTCTTGATTCAATTTCAACTTGTTATTGAAGCGTTCGTTTGAGTTAAGGATCGGATCAACTCTGTTTCACAGACACCAGGTGGAAAGACAAAGAGCTTTTAGTGGTTGAGGCAAAATCTTGCGTCTGAGCGGTTAGGTTCACTTGACCGGTGAGAGCCCATTCCACCTGCCAATTTCAGGCCAGACAAGACATCCCTCAAACAGTCTGCTGCCAAAACAAGTGTGAAATGGAGTTGTGAGAAAGAGGACGGTGTGTTTGAAATCATCTAAACATCTTTGATTCAATCTGAGGTCAAATCAGAATTCAGCTTATGAATTCAGCCAAACCATTGTGAAACACCAACAACCTTTGACGTTCTGACTTGTTTGGATGTCTGCTATTATTAGGAATTCCCTTCAAAATAAAACAAGATGAAGAAAAATGTGTTCCGTGAAGAATGCATGCTCATCTCTATGGAAACCAGGTCAAGGAGAGACTATCCTGCTATGTTTGCTCAGAGAGATAGATTCACCTAATTCCACTTGAGCTGCGTAATTTCTCTCTTCTTAGACAGCCGTGTTTTCTCCTGTATTTAACTGGTCTGCTTAAAGAATTGACAAACAATTACAATTAGAAACAAAAATGAAAGATGGATAATTGGAAGCAATAGGCATTGTTTGATGTGTAAAAGAGAGAGAGAGAGAGAGAGACTTTATTGATGCTTTATTTAGATAGCGTTGGGGTTTTATTTGTTTCAGAAATTGCGGCACAGGTTTCCTCAAACACTAGGCTTTGATTTCACGTCACTGTATAAGTTAAATATATGACTATAAAAAATCATTTTGATGTGATTGAAACAAATAATTTGTAGGGCACAAACTTGGTTCCATTATACAATCTGGTTATTATTAAGATTTAGGTTAAATAAGATTTAGTTCTGGTTTAAAGTTTCAGACAACAGTCATCATGACATCACGAGGAAGTTTGAAGGATGTGCAATAACAGACAAGAGACACCCTGGGAGGAAAAATCAATCTTTTGACCACGCTTGTGTGATGTAAAAAGCAATCCATAGCCCTGATCCACTATAAATTGTAATACACTAGCGAAATAAAGCTGGGTTCCCACGTTACACTGTCCTTCTCCTAATAAAACAGCAACACCCGAGATCAAAACGACAGCGTGGCATCATACCGTTGATCCTGATCTAGATTTTCATCAAGACCAGATCTACATCTGGATCAGATATTTTTATAATACTCACAAACAGAAACCCGGGTCTTTTGGGTTTATTCGAACACATCTTCTGTTGCATTGGTGTAAATAAACATCACAATGGAATCGTGATTATTCCAACAGCAGGATGTGAGACTACAATTCTTCGTGTTATTCTGTACTCAAAGTGAAGACACACATCCAAACGCGAGTGTGAAGTGCTGAATAATTCATTTCCAATTAGATTTTTACACGCACACACAAAGTGCTGAATAAGTTTCACAAATGAAGATCTACCTGGGGCAGAGCCATGTTTGGAAATGGCCATCAAAAGCATTTTGTAGCTTGTAGGTGCAAGCAGGCAGCAATGTAAGTGAGATGATTAAATGAATAGTTCAGCCAAAAAGGATGACAACAGTTTTTTTCATGTGAAATTTTTCTTTAAGGAGCTGGTGTGTTGGTGAAAAATAAGTAAAACTGTTTGAATTTCTTCTCCAGAACCCAAAGGAGCTATTTTGAAGAATGTTGGTAGCTGGCACCCCCAACATTTTCATTTTGAGGAATTTTACTTTATTTCAGCATTTTAATTCGCCTTGATGTGTATTACATGTTTTTCACGTCAAGTTGATTTCCTGTCACTCAAGCACTACCTTTCTTCAAATTTAACTATTTTTTTATCTGTACCAGTCCAGCCTCACAGCGGGGTAGTGATATTTTGAGAAATGTCACCATGGTTACCAACATTCTTTAGAACATTTTCTGCAGAAGAAATTTAAACAAGCAATTAAAGGATGGTCATTTTGCGTTGAATTCCTTTATTCCTGCCAAGAGAACAAAAGCTAAGGGGAGCAAACTCTATGCACAGATTTGAAGGCTTCTTGCTGTCAGACATTTTGGTTAAATTTAAAGGGCCTTTAGTTTAAGATCTGTGTGAATCTGACCTGTCACATCATCTCAATAAGAGTGCAGTACTCTCAGTTCTGAGATTTATGTAAGGCTAAATGAAAATGAAATCCAAATGAAATCCTTCAGAGCTAACATTTTTCATGACCATGTAAAATAATCTGCTCTAAATAAAATGTGCATCTTAAGTACAGACATTCCAGGACTTCCTGGCTGTATGAACACAGTTTTACAATGAATCAATGTAAAATAGGGTTATTTCATCAAACTGCCAAGGGGTTGTTGCTTCTGCCAGCTTCTAGGAATTCACAAGAATTTAAAATTCATTTTCTTTATAATCAAGCTACATTTTTAGATGTTTACTGCAAAAAATTCAAATTCCTTGAAAATGTTAATATGCCATATGAATTGTTTTTGGATAAATTCTATTTCCAACAGCTCTGTCTTTTTTGTACCAAAGAAAAAAGCCATACTGGTTCCTATTCAATTATCTATATTAATTTTCTCATTTGCTATATGCTCTCTCTCTCTCTCTCTCTCTCTCTCTCTCTCATCAAATAAAGAACCCAAGCCCATCAGTGACAGTACAGGTTATCACACTAAATGAAATACCGTTGCAGAAATTCATCTCTGTGGACCAGATTAACACAGGCCGCAGATGATATAGAAACAGAGGATCTCACTGGACGCTGATTCAATCACATAATTGAATATCGTTGCTGGTCAGTGATAACCTGAACTGTATCAGTCACCCAGAGTAACATCCATCACAGCCAGCAGGGACAAACCGGCATTCACACAAAACCTTAAGTCTCAAGTCACTTCATTATTTAGCAATTTCACAATATGAGAATTAGACTATGGTCAGGAAATGATCAGAGAGGACAAAGATAAAAGGGTTGTTATTGAATAATAATCCGTACATCAGTATATGAATTTTACTGGAAAATACTCAAGTATTTTTACTCTCAAACACATTCCAATATGAGTACTGTATACTTCTTATTTCTGAGGAATTTCACTCCACCACGTTACAAAGCAATTGTGACCCTGCCTGTAATAACCCAGCTAAAGTCATGTTAGGTATTTTTTATGAATCATCACTAAAAGAACATTCTGGGAGAATGAAATTTTTTTTTTTTAAATTGACTGAGCAGGACAGAGTAAAAGACTGAAATCAGAGTCAAATAAATAGGTAAGTTATACTTAAATGCTTATTTTGTCAAATGATGATTTTCTGGATTTAGCCTGGTTTTCACAGGCAGGGACGCACATGTCACATGAGAGAGAGAGAGAGAGAGAGAGAGAGAGAGAGAGAGAGAGGAGAGGGAGAGGGAGAGGGAGAGGGAGAGGGAGAGGGAGGGAGAGAGAGAGAGAGAGAGAGAGAGAGAGAGAGAGAGAGAGAGAGAGAGAGAGAGAGAGAGAGAGAGAGAGAGAGAGAGAGGAGAGGGGGAGAGAGAGAGAGAGAGAGAGAGAGAGAGAGAGAGAGAGAGAGAGAGAGAGAGAGAGAGAGAGAACAAGAGTGAAAACCAGAGAGACAGAGTCACACATTAAAATACTGGCATGAATAATGCAGAAGGAATTTTCATACTGCTTTTAATGCCTTGCAGGGACTTACGGTTTCCATTACAATCGGCACCAGTCTGCCATGTAAGAAACAAGACACTTTGATGTATTACCCCTGGATAAACACAGCAGCGAAGAAACATAAGCATGTGTGCAGTCTACATACATCTAACATACAAACTAAAAGCAGTATAATTCATGACACAGATTAAAAGGCAAACCGATTAGGTATGCGTACAACATCTCTTAACTCATCACACATTGCACGTGTTTAGTGTAAAAGAGGTCGATACATGTCTGAAGGTCATGGTGGCAAATGTATCAAACACTAACTGTTTTGAAGGCTTTTGTTAAGCCTCAAATATTTTGGATGTTTTTAAGGTATGTGTAGAAAATATTAGAATATGCAAAAGAACAAAAAAGAAGATATTTTGAAAAAAAGTTGGTAATAGTAAACAGTGGATCCCCATTGACTTGCATTGTCCATTCTCTACAACTAGTCGACGGTTTCGGTTACCAACATTCTTCAAGGTATCTTTTTGTGTTTGCAGGAGAAAGTAAGAAATACAGCTTTAAAATGACATGTACATGAATTTTTCATTTTTACTTTTCAGACAGTGATTAATAATTGAATAATTTTGAACCACCTGTGTGTGTCTTTAACTGGAGGGACGGGTCTGATCTATCCAAAGAATCAAGCTCTGATTAAACAGACTAGACAATTACAGCATGTGTTGGAGAGAGAGAGAGAGAGAGAGAGAGAGAGAGAGAGAAAGAGAGAGAGAGACTACAAGATGGCAGTGAAGAGACACAACCCTGTGATTACTAATCAGGCACGGTAGCTTGACGACTACCGATTGTGACCTTCATCTTCAGAGAGTCTTCTTCTCAGTCGGAGCTTAGACTTCTGCTTAATATCGGGTACACGGAGGGAAACCTAATGGTCTCTGGCACAGCTCCAGGACTGCATGTAAAACACAGTGGAGCTCAGCATCCACAGCTGCCGTATGCTTACGTCCCACAGACGACGGCCTTTCTGACAGCACAGATACCGCAGCAACATGTCATTATCTAATTAAATCTCTTGTTGTCCCCGCTCACTATTTTTCTCCGTCTCTCCCTCACTTTGTCTTTTTCTCCCTCAAGCAGATGCTGAGTTGATTTTTCCTCTTCTGGTGCCGCTGACTAGCCGCTTATTGATGGACATGGGCGCAATCCTCACAGAGCGGTCCTCACATCACGCTTGATTGAGATGCAAATGCATTCATAAAGTCGGCCCGCGCCGCATCCGCTTCATCTGGAGTCATTATACTACATGCACTCATTTACAGTCGGGAGGAGGTTTGATTGCAGCACATGACAATAATATTTGGTGTATATGTAATGCATTATAAGAGGGTATTTTATTCATATACAATGATGTTTAATATGGCTGACTGGAATACTTGTTTCTGATTGGTCAGCCATTTTTTACATTCAGGCTCTATTGAAACTCGTCTGAGAATACCAACCAGTCAAACATTGCAACCCTGTCTCAATCAACTTGTGATAGGTTTTTTAAAACATTATATAAGTTGGGTTCACATGAAGTGCATAAAACGTTTAAGGGCAATCCAGGAAAGGATAATTGAAGGAGAGAGAGAGAGAGAGAGAGAGAGAGAGAGAGATAGATAGAGAGAGAGAGAGAGAGAGAGAGAGAGAGAGAGAGAGAGAGAGAGAGAGAGAGAGAGAGAGAGAGAGAGAGAGAGAGAGAGATCAATAATGTGAAAGTGATTAGAAAAAAAGGGTAGCACCCTGAGAGAAGAACAGTAGAAGAGGACAAAAACAGGAGAGGTGGAAGGATGGAATACGGAATGAGGGACCAGGAAAGTATAAGGAATGAGAAAAGGGAAATGCCGCGAGGGCAAGAAGGATGGATGGAAATAAGCACACTGCAAATAAAAGGAAAAATATGAGAGCTGCATTATGAATGGGCAGGCGGGAATAAAAAACGTGCAGTTGAGAGAAGGGGAGGATTTTAAAGATAACAAATACAAAGGACAAAGATATTAGTGACAATGTAGTACAACTATGAAAAGAGAGCAATTCCAGAAGCTAGAGAAAGGAAAAGAAATTGAACAAAAGTTCAATGGGTTTTATTCCCTTCCCGTGCTATTATGTGATATTTTTATAAAACGTGTGATCATATCAATACTCATCATTTACTTATGTTTAATTACAATAGAACATTATTATTTGTGAATCCTGTCTACTATGAAACAAGCAACACACATGTAGCGTGACTGAGGTCTATGGAGAAAAAGATAATAACTGTGAAGGAGATACCAAGGCTAAGAGTAAAGAGAGAGAGAGAGAGAGAGAGAGAGAGAGAGAGAGAGAGAGAGAGAGAGAGAGAGAGAGAGAGAGAATTCATTGACCTCTCAAAATCAGCACCACACACACATGATGTTCTCAGTACAAGCTCACATGATTGATGTCTTACAGCAGAGGTTATGGACAACCAACGCCAACAAATCATTTACTCCAGCATCACACACATCACCTGATTCTGTTCTACTAAACCAAATGCTTTGTTGAGATACAGAGCAGTACTGTGAAAACTAATTTACCCGCTGACAGATAAAGTGTGCGTTTTATAGTATATTACAATACAATTTTAACTTTGCGAGCTTATTTATAATGATGTATATGAGTTAAAAATGTCAAGTGAAAAACACACACTTGGTTACACTTGAGGCTGTATTTTATCAAGAACAGCAAAGACAGCTTGATAATGACAAACACTAACAGCGCTTTGATTTCAGCATGCCAAAAAATTCCATGATTAGCCAAATGTGATTTTTAACGTGTAAATAAGTGAAACAACAGATGTCTAAACAGATGAAACCCTCATGTATCAAAAGAAAGACAATTTGGTGAGGGAAATATATCACTCTTGTTAACCGCTCATCCTTAAGTTGTTCCACCTCTGTGAACATTTCTTTGTGGGGTTGAACACAAGAGATATTTTGAGGAATGTTTCAAACTGAGATATCTGGTGCTACTTTGAATATATTACATATCTATATCTTGCAGAAAAAATACTTTAGATTGATGATTTGAAAGAAAGGAGTGTAGAGTCATTGTGTTAGAATATAATTCAGCACCATGGACAGCACACACATACACACACAAACATACGCTTCTTATATAACATCAGATAGAAATTTAAAGCAGTAGTTCACCAAAAATAAAAATTCTGACATAACCTCATCCCATCCCAGATTTGTATGACTTCCATACTTAACCATAAAAAAAAAATGTGTCTTGAGTACCCTAAACAAGTATGTATTAATCTAATGGACACACAGATAACAGAGAAAATTGTGATAAATGCTTGTCACCAAACAAAATATCTTATGTTGTGTTCTACAGAAAAAAAACATGATATCATTTTTACTTCTGTGGATTCCAAGAACTGTTTGGTTGTAAACTTTCTTTCAAATATCTATATTTGTGTTCGTAAAAAAATAACTTGTATACTGGTTTAAAACCACTTAAAGTTGATGACAAAATTTAAATTTGGGTGAACTATCCCTTTAACTCCAGTGGGTACATAAACCAATAGTTGACTGTGAGTGTAAAAGCTGAAGTCAAATCAAGTGCTAGATTGTTAGTATGAGCAATGTACCTTTAAAAAACAAACTTAAAGAACACAATCTATCCTGATGCAAATGGTGCAAAACTACATACGTTTTATTCTTAATGATCTTATATGAATATTTATCTAAAGTTTGCCCTTACATTAGTACTATACTGCAATAGCAATCACTTTCTAAAGCCTACTTTCAGAAAAAACGATTCAAACCAGAAATCCAGTATTCAATACACATGAGGTAATATTAAATAATTTCTAAAGTACTAATATTTGTAAAGATCATAAAAAAGAAGGTGGGAACTAGAGATATCAACACCCACAATGTGTCATTTTTTACAATAGTTCTAATCTATTTAGCCCACTGTGAATGTGTTGGTGGGGGGCCTTGAGTTTTCACATGCTTAGCTAGTATTTGAGCTCTAATTCAAAAGAAACGTACAGAAATATGCTGACGCAATGACTAAACCATGATTTGTGTGTTCTGCAAAGCAAGGTTTAATGTCAGTTTTGTGTCCATAAAATAAAAGCAAATGTTTTCAGTTCCTGACATTCTTCAAATTATTTTATTATGAGATTTGCAGCTGGTAGAAAGTCATACAAGTTTATGCCAAGTTAAGAAAATGATGACCAAATTTTCATTATTGGGTCAACTAACCCTTTGATTTTAAGTTTGAACACAAACAGTAAAAAAACAACTCTTTTTTGCAGACTTTTTATGAAAAAGACTGCATGGTTTTATTGAAAAGGTGTATTCAAGCTCCAGTAAACATTTTTATCTTTACTTTCTTCTAGTATTTGAACCCATAACCCTGATATTGTTAGCTCTACCAGCTTATCTCTGAATGATGTGACCTAAACATTGAGCTCAATGAAACACCACAGATTGTATCTGACCCGCACATGCTTGTGAAGCCAAACACTTTGAAGAAAAGTGAGTAAAAGCACCACACGAATGACACCTCACCTCACGAAACACACAAAGAACCTCTCAGCAGATGGAGGCCCGTGTCCTTGTTGTTCTGTAAGATTCTCAGCTCAAGAAACTGACAGTATATCCAATATCTGTTAACAATCTGTTTTAAACATCTGCGACCTGTTACCAAACTTCTTCACACCATCTTAAAATCTTTTCACCTTCATGTTCCCAAAGTTCTTGTACAGGGACTGGCGTTGTTGACACTGGTCATAGATTCTCACTGCACTTACAGCTAGTTTCCCTCTTGTTCTTTTCAGGTCAGGTGTTACTATATTGTGTATCACAGGTTGTGTGTTCCAGGTGTAAGCATCTGTCATTCGGCAAAGCTGCAAACAAAGGTATCACGTAAACCTCGAACAGACAATTTTGCGATTGTGTTGGCAACACAGCTGACGTTGTGATAATTAACGCAAATCAGTCACTTTTCAATCTGTAAAATGATGTCAAAACAATACAACAGTACAATAAAATATCTTTCATTAAGTTGGCCTTTTAGCCAGAGTGCAAGGAAATGTTTTTTACCTCCATACACAAAACTACGGTAAAAGTTTCAACTACGTTATCTTTATGAATCGTCCCCATCCAGCATTACTAAGCAACAAATGTATATCTTCAAAGGTCCTTCCTCCAAGCTTGTTTTGTCATTTTCAAAAAAGAAACTAAAAGAGAAATCATTCAAAAATATGAAGCATTTTCCTCAAGAGTCTCATAGTTGTCAAATGTGTATTATTACAGAGAATTTATTAACATAAATCCAATATAACAGACATAACTGTCATCTGCAGAGTATAAACGCCATACTCACTGCGTTTAAATGTTGCTTATGTTTCATTACCTTAAAAAGACCTTAAAAAGAGTTTATTTATCTACATACACCATGTGTCGCCGTGTTTTTACAGTGGCCCTAAATCGACAAACTGCTCTTCAGAGCTGATTTCATTAATATGTAAATGTAACACATCGTTGTCCTGTGTAAGTCACCGTAGAGCCTATGTCACATCTAGCCAGTGCATTTCCTTTTCTTCTCTCTGGAAACTTGTTCAGTTCTTCAGACTTTCCCAATAAATACTCTTTCAAATAAGATCTCAAAATAAATGTTGAACCAACAGTTTAGCCAATATATATTTGAATAATGTATTTAAAAAAAAGGTTTTTCGACTGGGTTCAGGGAATCCGTCATATTCCCTTGCAGTCCTGACCTTGAGCAGAGGACGGCTGCATTATCTGCACACCACCAATTGTAATACAAATCAACTGTACTGTTTTTGACTATTATCTCAAAAAATGTCTATAAAAGATTTTTTTAGAGTTCTAAATTGCTTTAATAACCTTAACTTGCAAATCTTTCTCAGTCCGTCTGTAAATGCATGTTCAGAAACCAATAAACACAACCTTCACCCCAGAGTCTCGGCCTACGACACAAAAATTTAAAGCATTTATGAGTCTGCTTAAGGCTGGCTAACAAAACACCCTCAGTAGGACCTGTAACAAAACACAGTATTTTAGTCGCTGAATATTACATTCAGTCAAAAAGTCAAAGTGTTCTACATTTTGGTTTGGATCTGTTGAAATGTGTGAAACATGGTTGGCTGTCGGGGTCAAGCGAAGAAGGAAAAAATATTTTCTTCAACAACTTCTTTGGTTGTCTAAATGACTGGTCTAGTCTGTACATTACAACCTCGAGATAAATTGAAACAATTTTATAAAGCTGCCTATTAGTATAACTTTTTGCGGCCTAAATATAAACAACGATTAAATCACTGCCATCCATATCGAAAATATCATCATGAAGAATCTGCTTACACACAAAACGGGTAAAACTGTCCCGAAAGTATTGCGTTAACATGCATAACAGTAACTTAGTGCTGTAATTCCACCATTGTTGTTGCCGTTACATGACATTGTAAAGTCTTACAAGGGTCAATGACATCATCGTCTAAAAAACAGTCGTAATGCCGATACCTTATTGAAATTTTTCATATTCAAACAAAACACGTCTTGGTGTGGAAGGCCTCTTAGTTAGAATTTCTTCAGCGTCAGACGGTTTAGTTTACGGTAAGGGGTTACTGTTAGTTTTAACAATATTGAAACACTCTTAATTTGTTTCTTATGAAATCATTTGAATTTGCCACTTAGTAAGATGGAGAATTCCTCTGTGATCTCGACAGGATAAATCTGGCCGACAGCAGGTGTTACAGAGAACGAAATAACTCGCTCTTAAAATAAGACAAAGCAAGAGTGGAGAAAGAGTGAGAGAGAACACATGGACTCGATCTAGAGGCAACAATTCACAAGCTAACAAAGAAGGAACTGTGCGGTTTACCAGCCAAACCCGTCGGGGCACGGGCATTTGCTTGAGCATTATCAGAGCGATAAATTACACACAGGGCTCGCAAAGAGTCCCATTCCATCACACTTACGCAAACTGTCCCCATCTGCAGCATCCAGCCCCCTGTGTCCAAGCAACATTCTTCCTCTTAATTGCTGCAGCTTTTTTCCCTCATTTTATCTTTCTAATTTTCTCCAAACCTGTACGTCTGGGCGGCTGTCTCTCGCCTTCGTCTCTCTCCTCTCCGGTGCCGCTCTGGGGGATAATGCATTCTGCAGCTCAAAGAAAACACTCATCTGTTTAGATTGAGCTCTGACACTACACACTCCATCCACATTAACACCTGCCCCTCTCCCAGCAGAGCCCGAGTACACACGGATACGGCACCACCACCTCTCCGGCCCCTGTGGCTGCTGGGCATAGGAGGGACAACCTTAATGCACCGCAAACCAGAGTTTACATTAACACCTCGAGCCGTTCAAACAGCCCGGCCTGTAATCGCCTCGCCGCTGTTATCTAATGTGGGTCATTAACTTCCTGCTGTCAGAAGAAACAAGGGATTTCACTCAGCTCCACGCTGCAATCCGCTTTCCATCTCCCCTCGAGTCAATCAGTCCGGGAGAGAGAAGTACATGAGAGGAGAGAACGAATGAAGACGGAATTGATGTTCAAACAAACCAACAAACTAATGAAAAGAAACAAACAATCAAACTAATGCATAAATTAACGGAAGAAAGAAAATACACGCCGATGTTTTCAATGTGGTGTCAAAAAAAAATCAGCATAACAATATTATTGTGAAATAAAATCAATGATGCAATCGATCAAATTGATGTAGAATTTATTATTTGGCCCAAAAAAAGGAAGCAGAGACAGCAACAGCACCTACTGTGTGTTTACTTTCACTAAATAATTTTTTATGTGTAGTTTTATCATGATTTAGATAGTTTACTATATAGATATAACAATTATTTTCTTTAACAGCATATTGTGACATATTGTGGTAAAATGTACAAAGAAAAAGAAAGATATGTGAACTGAACCACCAAACAAAATCAATAAAGTTAAATAAACAAATGACAAACAAGACAAACAAAAGAGGTGAAGTGGTGGATAGGAATGGAAAAGAATGGAAGGGAAAGGAAAGGAAATGAAAAGATTGGAAAGGGAAGGGAAAGGAAAGGAAGGAAATGAAAAGATTGGAAAGGAAAGGAAAGGAAAAGAATGGAAGTGAAAGGAAAGGAAAGGAAAGGAAAAGATTGGAAAGGAAAGGAAAGGAAAGGAAAGGAAATGAAAGGAAAAGAATGGAAGGGAAAGGAAAATAATGGAAGGGAAAGGAAAGGAAAGGAAATGAAAGGAAAAGAATGGAAGGGAAAGGAAAATAATGGAAGGGAAAGGAAAGGAAAGAAAAAGAATGGAAGGGAAAGGAAATGAAAGGAAAAGATTGGAAGGGAAAGGAAAGGAAAAGATTGGAAAGGGAAGGGAAAGGAAAGGAAGGAAAGGAAAAGATTGGAAAGGAAAGGAAAGGAAAGGAAGGGAATGGAAGGGAAAGGAAAATAATGGAAGGGAAAGGAAAGGAAAGGAAAAGAATGGAAGGGAAAGGAAATGAAATGAAAGGAAAAGATTGGAAAGCAAAAGAAAGCAAAGGAAAGGAAGGGAATGGAAATGAAAAGATTGGAAAGCAAAGGAAAGGAATGGAAAGGAAAGGAAAAGAATGGAAGGGAAAGGAAAGAAAAGGAAAGGAAAGGAATGAAAAAGAATGGAAGGGAAGGGAAAGGAAAGGAAAAGATTGGAAAGGAAAGGAAAGGAAAGGAAAGGAAAAGAATGGAAGGGACAGGAAAGGAAAAGATTGGAAAGGAAAGGAAAGGAAAGGAAAAGAATGGAAGGGAAAGGAAAGGAAAGGAAAAGATTGGAAAGGAAAGCAAAGGAAAGGAAAGGAAAGGAAAGGAAAAGAATGGAAGGGAAAGGAAAGGAAAGAAATAGAATGGAAGGGAAAGGAAAGGAAAGGAAAGAAAAAGAATGGAAGGAAAAGGAAATGAAAGGAAAAGATTGGAAAGCAAAGGAAAGCAAAGGAAAGCAAAGGAATGGAAAGGAAAGGAAAGGAAAAAGAAGAGAAACAGGAGAACTTCTCTTTAAAAATATTTACTTTATACAATTTACTTTTTGTGTTCAAATGGATAGTTCACACAAAATCAACAATTTTGTTATCATTTAATTAGCTTCAAGTTGTCCCGAATAAGTATAAAGTCCTTTGCTTGATGACCACAGAGAAAGATATTAGAAAGAATCCGTATAACCAAGATACTTTAAAGAATCTAGGACAGCAAAAGGTTCTCCTAATCCATATTACCATTTGATTTTAACTACGGTAGTCAATGGGATCCAAGAACTGTCCGGTTGCAAGAATACTTTCAAATAGCTTTCTCTGTGTTCAACTAGACAACGGAATGTATAAAGGTTTGAAACAACTAGAGGAAGTTGTCCGTTTAAGTCCATGTTGTTTAATAAATGCATCTGACCACAGCAATGTCTATAAAACCACACATAAACCACAACAATAAACCTCCGACCGCACAGCAACACATTTCACCTTCAGAAAAGACAGAAGGATCTGCCACTTCTTTAATCTAACGGCCCTGACAACAGCATCCAGCACTTTTCTTTCTGCAGGCTAAAGATTTCACACAGCACAACACCTCCAGTGGACGTTTTCAATGACAGCTCCTGTAGACAGCCTAAAGCAGATGTAGAGACAGAGATAATGGTGAACGTCTATGTGTGAATATATGTACCCCATGGAGAAGACGTGCTGTCTTCAGCACACATGTGAAACACATGATTTCCCCATATGGATGGAACGGATTTCGTGTCTGGATCCCCTTGAGGAACGTACAACAAACATATGGAGTATTACATCGGTGTTTTCTGGTTTTCTGCACTCCTGGATTAAACACAATCTGCCGGGTTAATTTTAGTATCACTGAGATAAACGTTTCGGATTAATTCCTGAGAACAATGTTGCAATAACAGCTGATTGTGTTTGGAGCTTTGGGGACATACAGTTTTCTGTCGTTTTCTAAATGCAACATGGATTTCGTTCCATGATATGTTTACATGTCCATTTCATTATTGCATCTAAAAACACAAAGCTCAAAGCGTCCTCCAATGCTTGCGTACCAATAACCTTAGACGCACACAACCATGGAGACATTTCTCAAAATAACTTCGCAGATAGAAGAAGAATAGAAGAATCAAATACAGTGTTGATACACAGAAGATATTTTGAAGAATGTTGGCAATATCTTCCGATCGACATGCTTATTAAACAGCTTGGCGGGTACAATAATAGTCGTTCATTTTATAGCATCTGCTAGATGTCTACTTTAATGAAAGCGTTTTCTAAAGCACCAGGTTTAATCCCAGCAGCTGTTGTTTTCACTGTTAATTCAATACATCCACGATATAAGCTGGACCTCTTTTTAAACAACAAATAACAGCACTGCTGTGCACTAACCAGCCACTTTGCAAGCTCATAGCTCTTCCATTTTAAGGAACCACATGGTTGCAACCATTATATTCCTATTATCATGGAAATCCATTACAGCGATGACTATATGAACTATTTCCATATTACATTTGAACCAATCCACGGGCTACATTTATAGCAGAGTACACAAATTGCTCAGCGCGACGACTAACAAGGAGCCCCAGACACGCCGAGCTCCTGGGGTGCAAAGCCAACGCCAACAGAGACTTTAAAAATAGCTCTTGAGCAATATCGGCCCGCTCCTCTGGCTCTCTCTTCGCCTGGTTAAGCAAAAGCCGAGTAAATGAACATATTTGTCAATGAATAATTGATGACGTATCTCCCACTGCGGTGATCTAATACTTTACGCATGTAGATTGGGTAGAAGAAACTGTTACGAATAGCTATGAGATGCCAGCGTGAAGTGTCTAACCACTGGAACTTCAAGAGACTGAGTTCAAGGAAATATGCGGCATTAGGAGATGCTCTTAACAGGAATACAGAGCTCTTTAATGCAAAACTCTAGGCAGATGTTTTGTCTTTATACAATTTAAACAGTTCATGCAATGAAAATGTATCTTTATCTTGTCATTACAAACCTGTATTACTCTCTTTCCTTAGGAGAACTCAAAAGAAGATATTTTGAAGAATGGCAACCAAACAACATGACCTTTTACAGTATGGACACAAAATCACAGTGACATTTCATCTTCATTTGGGTTCCAATAAAGTTAAGTGAGATGACAGTTATAAATGAAGACAGAATTTTATATTTTTGGTGAAGTAACGCTTTGAAGAGAGGAATGATAATTCGTGATGATGATTTACTATTTAACCACTTGTCATTTCAAACCTGTATGACTTAGATATTTTAGAGAATGTTGGTTACCGACCCACCTTCTTATTTTAAGCAGTTTGTTTTGTTGTTAGTACAAATATCTAAAACAGCTTCAATCACAACACATTTATTTTGTGACCCAAGATATTTTATAATTTATAAAGTAAATGTATGTTTAAAACAAGCAAACTAATCTGCCAACTGAGCAATATTTCTAAACTTCTCTCTAATTTCATTGGCAGATTATTCTGATTGCTTCAAACATACATTTACTTGATCTTATTTACTTGATCTTATTTATGTCCAAGATCAAGACCAAATATCTAAGACTGCTTAGAATAGGTTTTGCGTCAATATGATTAAGGTGAATTAAATCTCTCTCTCGAACGTTCTCTGCTTCAGTTCCTCGATGGTGGAACGATCTGCCTCTGGCTTCACGCTTGTCAGACTCGGTCTCTATCTTCAAAAAACTCATCTTTTCCGGCTACACCTAACTCACTAACTCACTTCTTTTCTAACCTACTCACTCTATCAAACAAAATTAAAAAAAATTAAAAAAAATCGGCTATTTACCGCTTCATTGTCTCCTCGACTATTGTAAGTCGCTTTGGATAAAAGCGTCTGCTAAATGACTAAATGTAAATGTAAATGTGAATTAGTGCCCTTGCTATTCAGTTACCAACTTTCTTCCAAATATCTTCTTTTTGTATTCTAGAGAAGAAAATCATACAGGTTTGTAGGGACACAGTTTTCAGTTCTGGGTGAACTATCACTTTAAACGCAGACAGAAGTACTACATTATAAATATTTGTACTGCTCATAACCTGTCATGTATTTTACAGAAGAAAAACTATAATACTTCAGGACACTTATTTTGTCCAACAGCACGTTAACCAGGAAACGAAGATATGAAGTCTGGTTTTCTCAATATTTATTTGCATGACAGCATACCCGGGAGGTTTCAGTGTGGCACTAGAAAACTAGAAATGGCATAGGACAGTGTGTGTAGAAATGACAGGGAAAGACAGGCAGACGGTTCTCCTCCCATGAGCCCTCTGGGCTTGAGAACTCAGAAGCTGATTGGCCGGCACCATTCGAAAGGAAAAACGAGAGAGTGCAAGGAAACGCTATGATTAAAACCGAACACTGCCACTTCTTCCAGAAGAGAAACAAGGGCGAAAGAGGAGGGGCGTTAAAACTTTGATCATGCCAGTCAGTTTCATAGAAATTCTCCCACACAGCCCTGGTTCTCCTCGGTCGTCTCATTCCTTTGCTTTTAACAAGCTCACGCTGCTTAAAGTACGGCCACGTTTTGGTAGAAGGGTTGAGCGAGACCATGGGAACAGGAAGTAAACACAGAATGGTAATAAGCATGCTGTTGATACTTTGGAGACGAAGAGTCGCCCATCGCTCGGCCACTCATGTGTGCTCTCCTGTTCTCCAGAAGAACTACAAAGAGAACCAGCCGGGCTGAGGGCCTCTTTCTGCCATTATCTCGCCCTTTTCCTCCCTCCGTCTACAGATGGTGAGACCAGCATGGCTCCTGCTACTAAAGGAGAGGGCAGAACTAATGAGAAGAACTAACGCTGTAGAGCCTCAGCTGTCTCACACCGCAGGAGTCTGGCCCTGTGAACCCGGACCATCAACGGAAACGAAGTTACATAACGGGAGTGCATTTGGCGGTCCGACTGAATCGTCCCCAGATCTATTGGGATCGCCACGATTTCATTACTCATAATGCACCGCTAATGTAAAAGTGGAGGAAATGGGCTGAACCTGGGGTTCGCGCATCATTACCGCAGGTACGTGTGAAGTGCTTTCTCCCAAGATTCTGACATCCTGCCGTTTCTTCTTACGAGAGCAGAGCCGACACAGCAGTTATCGAGACGCCGGAGAGACCGAGAAATAGAGAGGGAATGGAATGCTTGGAAGAGGATGAGCGTAGCAGATGTTTGCTCATGAAAAATGGAGCAGGCGCAGATGGTTCATAATCGCGGCATTAAAAGGCACTGTAAAGAATTGATGCTAATTATTTTGCGCTTCTTACATACTAAGGATATCTGGCATGTTTTTGCGAATGCTTCCAAAGACAGCATTGCGCTGTGTCAACCATCTGATATCGTGGTCCATGTCAGCACGTTAAGAGATCACACAGACATCTGCAGATATAAAAATAACACATAATAATCCCTTTAAACATAAGAATCATGATCATAAAAATGCTGATTCCAAACAATGCACGTACAGAATAGACTTGCATTGATTTGCAGTCCGCATGATTTAAGTCAATAAATATTGTTGTTATTGTTATGGTTCCGTAACCAACATTCTTTAAAATGTCTTCTTCTGTATTCTGCGGAAGGTTTACCTAACAAGAGAGTAAGTAAAAGAGTACAACATTTGGGAGAACGATCACAATTTTGATTGCATTTTGATTTTGGTTTTCAATATCATGGCAATGCACTCCTCAAAAGAATCACTTTAGGCTAAAGGGTTCCTTAAATAACCATTAAAACAGCAACAGGCTCCATAAAGCGGAAAGGTTTGCTTTAGATTTGAACAAAGAATAAAAAAAATGTAATGAGAAGACTCTGGTTGGGTGGTTCTTTGTGAAGGATTTGCTGTAAAGAAACCACCCACTTTTTTTTTTTTTTAATAGACCCTCAACCTAAAAATAAGGATTCTGTCATGAATTACTCAACCTCAATCTGTTTTAAACCTCTTAAAATTTATTTGTGTTGTTGAATACAAAAGATATTTGGAAGAGTGTTAGCAGCATACATTTTGGTGACACTGTTGACTACCACAATCAATTGGCAATCAAAGTTGCAGCACAACAGATTC
This sequence comes from Triplophysa yarkandensis, assembly GCA_033220385.1. NCBI lineage: Eukaryota > Metazoa > Chordata > Actinopteri > Cypriniformes > Nemacheilidae > Triplophysa > Triplophysa yarkandensis. Next base: position 1,320,446 of record CM065663.1, on the reverse strand, counting down.
CATTCATTAATTCTTCCAAATATCATATGATACAATGTCACATGCCATTTTTCCACTATTGTAGTCAATGATGAACTACAGAAATGTCAATTGCTGACATTCTTCCAAGTATCTTTTACAATACATATTTACACAGGTTTGAAACAACTTAAGTTTTGCGTAATTTGTGACATAATTTTTTCGATTGAGTATAGTATTGCATTAAATACTTTGCTGAAGGGATTTGAACATCTCTCAGCAATAGAAAAAAAGCAATACTACAACAAAATAATAAAGTTGCTCAGATATTCCCACCCCAGCAATAGATCGAACCAGTGTTGCATTTCCGGGCTACAAGAGTGATTTATGTCTCTCCATGGTCACAATGTGTTTTAGTGAGTCTACAGTATGGCATGTCAGTCTCTCTCGGGGTACATGACCTAACAGACTGCAGAGGGCTGACATGCACTGCCTCGCCTCCGGGAGATAGAGGGATGCCCCTGGGGGCTAACAGCTCGACCTGGAGAGCCTCACTACTGATTTAACACTCCACAAAGACAGAAGAATCGGAATAGCGAGAGACAGAGAGAAGAGGGAAGAGACCGATTCCGCTGAAGAGAAAGAGAAACAGAAAAGTGCTGAGTTTGGTTTAGGAGTCGTAGGCTCAGCAGGGTCTGCAATGCAGTTCTTTAATAACAGCTGGGCTTTAACATGCGGGCGATGAGAACTGCTAATGCCTTTCCACTGTTGCGCTGGAGGTGTCGAGCTCAGCATCCTCTGTCAGAGGAAAACATATGAACACACAAACACACACACACTTGCTCAAGTACACTCGGTGGAAATGATTCCTTAGCCACAGCTCACAGGACAATAGTTTGAGGATTCTTAAAAAATGAATTATTGATTCAATTCACATGTAAAAAAAATTCTATCACACATCTCTCAGCTGTTTTTCATACAAGACAAGTGAAATAAAACAATTTTACAACCTGTGATAACAACCAGTTTAGTTTCACAGGCTTGCAGCCAAAATGAATCCAAACTAGAGGTGTCAAAAGATTTATCGCATCCAGAATGAAAGTTTGTGCTGAAGAAATTAAGGTCTGTGTACTGTGTGAATTACAAAAAAAGTTGTAAACACACACACACATCCATGGGTTAACTTAAGACAATATCAAAATTATTATTTATGTGAACTGGTAAATAAAAATCATTTCATCTAAACATTTTCCTTTTAAAAAATACTTTTTTTTCATTAGTTCACTTTTTTACAACAGGTTAGACTGTTTACACTTACACATGACAGAGTGTAATTTCAAAGACATTGTAATGGTAACTCTTAAAAATGTAATGCATTCTTTACACTTACGTTGGGATTGAAACAACCAATGTTTGGGCTTTTGGTGTATGAACTCAAAAAAAAACTGACACTATTCTTATGTGAAACCATTTACGAAAAAAGGGTCAATTTAAAAGCTTTGAAATTAAGTTAATATACCGTTTATATTTGTATATATTTAGGTGAGAAAAAAAAGTAAATATCAAAGATTTGTATTAGAATTCACCAAAAATTACACATTTTTTGCGAAAATGTAAAAAATATTTCACAATTTTAGAGAAATTAACTAAAGACTTTTAATAAACTAATTTTCACAACAAAAAAAAACATTTTTATAATATTTTGTAAGTTAATCATTTAAATGGAATATGGAATATTTTTGAGAGGGTGTCAAGCTGTCCAACCTCATGTCACACAAAAACTCAAATGACACTTTTAATTCTCATGAAATATTCTCTTTATGTGTATTGAAAATGACAAACATCGATTGGTACAATAGCACCAATATTGAGTCCTGCACTTCTTTTGTTTATAAATATGATTGGACGTCTTTCCCTTAAATTCTAGACACCTTACAGACCCAGAGTTACACAGCTCTTTATAAGCGCATATGCTCGTTCAGTGTCTTTGTGATGTAAGACCTAGGAGCTTTAGGAAGGCATGGAAGTGTTTGTGAGGGAAGGTCAGAGGACTCCACACAGCACGACCTATTTATCTCGGTGCTAATGAGACTAGCTGACATCAAGTGAATAATTCCAGGTGCTACGAATGGCCTATCGGCTACATCCTTCCTTCTTCACCCATAAAAGCAGAACGTGGGGAAAAACTTGCTCCCTTGAAATTTTATTACAGTCTAGTTCTAGCGTGCTGTTCTTTCCATTATTAGGAAATGAACTTCACGGCCCATACAGCCCTCCAAGGCCCCATATCGCCCCAAAAACCCAGTTAAGCCCAATGAGGA
>CM065663.1:1293167-1313167 GCA_033220385.1 Triplophysa yarkandensis | reverse complement strand
TCCTCAACATCTGTTCTCCTCTCCTCGCTGTGCATCAGTCCGTGCTAACCACCATGTCAGAATAAACTACATGGTTACCCACGTCACATTCAACGGTAAGGTGGCACATCCCCGCATGAAATGCCTCCCTACTTATTTAGCCGACCATATGCTGCTCTGGCTCACGTTTCTTTCACGGTGCGACCGGAGAGACGTGAGGAATACCAAAAACAGCCTACAAAAGGCTGACAGGGGAGGGAAAATGGAGCCTTCCGGCTGAGGAAAGGAAACCTCAGGTGGCTTCACATCTCTTCCCAGAAGTCCCATAAGACGCGCACGGAGCGGAAAAACACTCTGACATATTGCACTTGAGAGCAGCACGGACACGGTAGCAAACATCCGCAGTGCAGTGGGAGAGGAGGAGCAATTTGCAGGTACATTTGCTTCAGGTCTGCACTCTTTGAGTACAATTTCACAGACTTTGTCTAATAAAGTACCTTCAAATTATAAAATAAATATATTAGAACATTTTGGATTGAAACGAATTTGTTGCAAATTGTGTATATGCAAACTGCATGGTTCCCATATTGATACAACCTAAATTGCATTGAAAGGGTTTTAAAAACATGATACGCCGGCAGTTGATTGGAAAAGGCCCATGATCAATCGCAACACAAAGGTCTTGGGTTCAAATTCCCGGGAACATCAAGATAATCTAGGGAATAACAATACCAAAAGTGCATTATGATAGCTATCTATGTTTTTATATTTTTCGAGAAAATCACTGCATAAACTAAAACAGTAGACCGCATTTATTATTCAAAATACAACCTTTACCTTTAATCTCAGGTTGTTCGTGATAATATGTGTACGGTAAATCACGATAAATAAAAGTGTCACCCAAATGATAAATCAGCGTTCAGAAAAAGCCCGGGGATTTTGTATAAGCACAATACACAGAGATTATTGCTTGATAGATTTTTGGACCAAATAAAAAGGAAGAGCCGGCACTCAAGCGGTACAGAAATCATTGCATGCTCGCTCTTTTGTTAGGGTTTTGCATGCCCGGCATAAAGCCAGCAAGCAAATGAAAAGCCTTTTGCAAACCTTCAAAAAAGGATTGTATTTTCGTCTGGCAAACTAGTTGAATCCCAAAAGTTTCAATGCAAAGAGTTCATCTTCGAATGTTAGGATTTATTTGCTCTCCCGTGCAATACATCAATATTTAATACAACGTCTATTCACCAAATACTCCTTTGGCAGGTTTTTTTTGGCTATAGGTCAAACGTTGAAAATGCAAATACCGTTTACAGCTGAGTACAAGAAAATGTCCAATCAGAATGTCAAAATATGCGACGTAAGCAGAAAAAAGCTTACAGTAGCATACCAATGAAAGATCCGACAGCTTCTGGAGCTTGAATAAACCAGTTTGTTTTAAATTATGCATCAGATGATGTAATCTGAACACATAAAAGATTCAAGTAAATCAGAAAAAATATTTCCACTCATTTAGTTTTAACAAAAAAATAATCTCTCTGGTCTTGCTTTAGTAAAAACAGAAGAAAAGATATTTTGAGAAATGTCTCAATTAAATAGAAGAGAAAGGTATTTGTATAAGGTATATAAGTCATTTGGAGCCTAATGGTGTTTGGCAGCACATTTTCTTCAAAATATGTTCTGGAACACTTTGGGCTAAACAATGCCTCCAAGCGAAACATAAATACAGAACTTAATATTTATATTTCTTAATAGTGTTTTCCAGCACACAACTATTTTAGAAAATAAAACCTAAAACATGGTATTGCACTATAATAGAATTTAAAGGCTTAGCTTATCTTCATAAGGGAAAACTCTAGTTTTCAGAGACGTGCAGGAACCAAACGTTCTTTGCAAACCACATCGGTTTCTCGTGGGTCCACCATACATCTTTACCCTTTTCCACTGTGACATTTCTGGTTTATGGTTCTCATTTAGTTTGGCACTGAAACAAACCCACGGGCCCAGGGACACGACAAGACATTCCTGTAAACTTTGAACAAATGAAGATTCTTGTTGGACGGAGGCATGCAATGTGGAGATATTTCTCAACTGTATTTGTTTTGGAAGGCCTTCAGTTTAGTCCCACAGATCATTATATAAACCTGCAAGCACGCCAGCTGTCATGGGTGTTACTAAATAAATCCTTTGTGTTATTTATGGCCGTTTTGCCTTCTAAATGCACAGAATGTGTTAAGAAAGTGAAGAGAGGGGATGGAGCAGAATATAACTAAGTAATTTTAAACCTAGGTCACAATAAAAATCATCCACACCTAAATTAGGTGAAACCTTTTATACAAAAAATAACCAATTTTAAAAGCATTGAAATAAAGTAAATACAATTATATTTAGTATATATAAGTAATAAAAAATAAGTAAATTTATCTAATTTAAACATTTTGATTAAATTTTAAAAAATTATGGTTTAAATTACAAATATATATGTGTTCAAAAAATTTTTCATTACATCAACTTAAAAAAATGCATTCGGTATCTTTGTGTTCTGTTTTAATTTAATACATGATTTTATCTTTTTCCACTGAAAAATCCATTTAATCTATTTTATTTTATTTTTTATTTTATTGACTACGCCACATGAAATATATTTTTCAGTGCACAGAAAAAGAAACAACTGTAAAAATAAAAAATAAAGTGAAATAAAATGAAAAAATAAAATACAATACAGCTGAAACACTTGCATGCAGATCCTGTGCCAATCCTTCAGTGGGTTTTCCAATACCACCAAAGTGCCAAGTAAAAATGTCACAGTCCATCAGACGTAAATGAGCATTTTGACAGCAAACATTGTGCATTTATGTCCTTGTTTACCTCATCATCATTGCATAAACAGGCCTGAATGTATTTCCACTCATAAAATCTAAGGCTTCAATGAAACAATCAGTGGCTTCTATACAAACAAGTGCCATCTTTCCTCTGACAGGGAAACAAATGCATTCCCCATATTTCATCCGCATGATGGATGTGCAGAAAGGAAGGGGACGGGCAGATCCTCTGCTAACAGGAAGGTAATAATAACCCGAATGATTTACAAGTGCTTAATACACATTGTCTTTTTACAGGAAGTTTGACTTAACAGTGTGTTAACAAATCTACTTGACGATGAATGATAAAAGAAATCAAGCAAGCGAAAAAGAGAGAGAGAAACCTATTATCTTGATGACACATGGTTGCATCATGTTGTATATTGCTGAGCTCTGAATTTCACTCTGTTAACGGACCTACATGTTTAAATGAATAGAGAAACTAGATCATTGAGCTATTAAGCCATTTTCTTTCTAATAAACTTAAAATCCCATAATTGTGTTACTCGAAAACACCGACGTTGAAACACAAAAAGTTTGCTTCATCTGAACCACAGTACAAAAAGACAAACAAGTACGTTTGCAGCGTAGTCTCTGCACCACATTTTTATAATAACATTCTGTCTGGCCGCATTTGATCAATAGAGTCGGAACACGGGCCCACAGCTGCCGTCCCTACAAGGGCTTTTTGGCAGAGGCATCTTACCATTAATATCCGTGTAATGAAGATGTCACCACACGCTCCATGCTGCCGGGAGAGCTTGTCAATGTGACTGCTATCCATAGTGGCCTTTTTTCCCCACCAGTCCACAAAACCACACATACATTTTTATCAGCGCTATGCGTGTCAAATAGAGATTTCACAGTGCTAAGACTGCCGGGGTAAGAACGTGGGCAGCCCTCAAGAGCCTTCAAGTTATTACTGTAGACTTCATTGTAGGACTCAAAGTTCCCTACAGCCTCTACTGAATGCTAATGCTGATAATAATTCTGTTCTGGAGACCAAAGACACAACACGTCCTCGCCAGAAGGATTTTTACACTACACAGGCGTTGGTGTGGACCTGAGTCTGAATCTCCCTGTCAAAAACAATAGAAACCCTTAAAGATGTTGTCATGGTTATAATGGATTTGTATTGTTATAACTGCGTAGTGGTGTGTGATTGATTCCATTAAGGCGATGTTAACTTCTATGGTGTTGGCACAAAATCAATCCGAATGGACAACAAGAGTTTACCAACCTTTTTAACATTACAATCCAAAATCACTCGATTCAACTATTGTTGGGTAAATAAGTTTGTTGGCTTACCATCACAACGTAACATCATTTGAAATCCAACTGTTGGTTTTATATATAATTACCCAGATATGTGTTAAGAACAAAGCAAGATTTTATAAAGTGTAAACATATTTAAACCAACCTGAGTTTGTTCATAGTTCATTTAGACATGGATTGAAAGTTAAGCCATATCACTTTTGAAATTGTGAACACAAACATTTGCAGACATTGAAAAATAATGTTAAATTAGAGGAAGGGTCGGTTGTGGTCTGGTTGCTAGAGAGTTGGACTTGTTAACGGAAAGAACAATTTTAGCCATCATCTTACCAGGAACATCTACGTCTACAGATGGCTTCAAAACTCCTGTTTGGTGCAGTCATATGGACTATGTCTTTGGTGGAATAAAACACCATCCAGTGCAGGAACAATAACATTTTAAATCAATTTTAGTACGAGCTCTGATGGTCTAAACAGACCTGTTAGGGATGTGTGAACAGATCTACAGCCGCTCGGAGTAGAAACCCTCACACACAACCGCGGATCTCTGGAGGACAGATGATCTGCTTTGAAGTGTGTTTGAGTGACGTTGAATGAAATGTAGGCCGGTGTGAAGAGAGCAGCTAAAGCCTCTTTCTCTCGCTCCTTTAGAAGAAGAAAGAGACGGAGGGGTGTCCGCAACAGTCAGAGGAAAAGGAAAACATTCCCTGAGGGTTTACCTGTCCTCTGGTTTCTGTTTGTGTGCCACGGATAGAACCCAAGGAAAGCAGGGGAGGGCCGGCATTATAAATCAGCCAATGGAAAGCCAGAAGCATCTGATGAAACTCCTCAGAAGCCTCTTTTATCTCTTCACTGCAGACTTTGCTTCCTGCCATAGTTATATCTGGTTGACGTATCGAGTGGACTTTGACGGGGCCTGAAATGGAAAAGAAATTAAACCATTAAAGCAGGCCACATAATGATCCGTTCCATCACATTACACCCTGAAGGACTTTTTAAAACAGATCAAATTCATAATAGATGAACAAAAACAACATCATATAAAAAAGGATGATAATGAGATGCACCAATATTTACCATAATTGCTATTTCAAAAACTGCCAATAGTGAACGCCGATATATATATGTCAATCAAAAAAAAGTGTTTGCTCTGTGTATAAAAAAATGTTTGAAAAGATTCATTTGTATGAGGTTCAGTATTAAAAGTCATGTAATAAATTAATACAATAATAGCATTACAGTTGAGAAATATGAATTTAATCTTTAGAATAAAGTTCATTCATATTAATATAAGCAAACTAAGCATAAGCAGATATCACTTTGAACATAAGGTCATATTTGACATTTTATCAAAACCAAGTTTTTCACACATTCTTATTCATTGACAATTTATTTACATAATGCAAAATTATTTGGGACTTTTGGGAGGAAATAACAAGGTTCTATCTACAAAATGTGTAGGATTTATCTGTGAGCCAATCAGTATGTTGAATACACAAAAGAGGACCAATCAAGAGGTTTCTTTGTCCGATGGTCGGGCTCTTCAATGACAGACGAAAATAAATATTGTGTAAAAGAATCTTCAAGGTTAACTGTTTTATTAATATTCTTGTATAGTGAAGCAACATAAACTACAGTAATTTATATATATTTATAGATTATCCAAAAGCGCTAGCTTTCTAATCCCTGTGCTCACATAAAACCTTCAAATTTGACTATAATATCTCACGTTTTTCAATATTATTGTACATTATTCTACAATATGTTTTTCTGAAATACTCATATCTACAAAATTATTTCAACTGTCCAGCCTTCTTTGGATAAAGAATTTAGATAAAACAATAAGCACAGCCTTTAACCTAAAAAAAAAGTTTACACATTACAACTCAAATTTTATGTTGTAACAAACAATGATTTTTTTAATTGTTTGTGTTGCTTGAAAATGTATTCCTTTAATGAATATTTTGCAAGAAGCCAGTTATCAAAATCAAGAGGTTCTATCTGCATTTGATCTGTTCCAAAAAACCTCATTCACAAAATTCAGAAAATTTTGATATTGTACATTTAGAAGGCATTCATTTTCACGAAACAGAGATTTGCTCCTCTTAGCATTTTTCCTTTTTGAAACTCAAAAACGTTTAAGTTTAGTATCTCAAAACTACTCAGAACGCAGATAAAACCCTGCAATAATGCAATGCTGTATCCCATAATTCAACAAGTTCAACTTCTTCTTCCTTTGGGAGCATAAAAAAGCCATTATCAGCAAATGTTCTTAATGTTTTCGTTTGTTTAATGACTCATTATTGGCCTGTTGCCTGCCAACAGGACATTTTCACACTGGAAAAATGTATAATTAATATTAACTAAGATGATGATTTGATTGCACTCACAAATTGAACACGCATATAAAGAGGTCACTTGACAAATGTAATAAGTTCTTACTTTTGCCTGAAATGTTTTGGATTAAATAATGCATGTTGTATTAGAGTCCAATTTTGGAAAAAATCTACTTACAGATTGTTCACCTAAAGATGAAAATTCCTGATTTAATCACCGTCGTTTTAAATCTGAAGGAAGATATTTGGAAGAAAGTTGAGAACCGAACAGCAGGGGCTCAGATTTACTTCTATTATGTGAACACAAAACCAATGCAATGTGCCAACATTCTTCTAAACATCTTCTTTTGTGTTCTGTAGACGAAAAACAACAAAGGGTGATATTTGAAGTTGTGCCAGTCAAAACATCTTAAACAGAAAGGGGATAAAATCCTCCCATACGTTCATGAAAAACTCATATTGTAAACCATTCTGACCCGCACTTTTACTTTCATAATTGCTATCTTACAGCCAGAAATACACCATTTCCCCTTAAACACAATTCTTGAACATTTTCGCAGACTTTGACAGAAGCTATCAGTTTTAAGTGGTTTAGTTTAACTCCTTTTCTCTTGTCTGTGTATGAGTGCCCTCGGCTCTCAGTAATGAGAGGCTGAATCCAGACGCACATATCGACCAGCACCTTATAGAGCTCTATGATGTTCCTCCAGATAGCAGATAACCTTCTCAACTCGGTGAAATAAAGATACAGGTTGAAGCAACCTTTAAAGGCCAATTGCTATATGGCAAATCAGAGGCGAAGCTTTACAGAATTCCAATGTGACAGCCAAAAAATGCACAAAATAAAGGGTTTGTTGCCACAAATGATGCAGAAATTACAATGCGTTTGAATTGTATATTATTCCTAATGACCATCCTGTGTAATATAAGCAAACACGCTGCTTTCATCACCAAGAAAAATATGGGGCAAAAAAGTCATTAGAAACTTTCCAGAAAGTAGAAAAGCGACAGAAACATCACCTCATTACAGCGGTGTACCCGGGTTGAAAAAATTGCCATCCTTCTCTATAAGCCATAACAATCTAAATCCACTCTTTCTGTTTCCACGTTGCCCAGCCAACACACATCTGCCCGCTGGTTTTATAAGCCCCCAGCTGCTGGAGAGAGGCTGGCACTGGTTAAAACCATCAGCTTTCTCCCAGTCTGGATGGATGGAGTTTGGCACCGTTACTGGGCATCTCTTTTCTCTAATCCTATTTTCTACTTCTGCCCAAACCAATCTGTCCTGAATAGACGAGTCAAACGCACACTAACTAGTCATCGACTTTACAAAGACCTTAAAGACTCTCTCATGATCAAAATATACATTTTCAGCATGATATTAAAGGGATATTTCCCCGCAAAATGAAAATTGTGCATTTCCTCACCCATGTCATTTTAAACCTTTAAGATTTTCTTTCTTTTATAGAACACAAAGGAAGATATTATGGAAAATGATTGTAAAATAAAATATTTGGCTTCTTGAAAAGTTTTCGGTTGCCATCATTCTCTAACACATCTTCCTTTTTGGGTCTGTGGACATGTTTGAAATGAAAAAAGGTGCATAAACTGTATTTTTGTTTTGGTTGAACTTTTACTTTAATAGATTTATTTAGTGATAATACAAAAAGTGTACACGGTCTGGTGTTCTCTGTAACTAAATGCATAAAAAGTACACTATATCTTCACATATGAAGACATTTTCATCCTATACTAAGAACAAAAGACTTAACAAAATATAAAAAAAGAATGTTTTTAAGAACAGAATAAAAAGAATGATTCGACTTCAAAATTTAATGACATAAAGTGGTTGAGTACATACACCCGCATCTACTGAATTTTACATTAAAGTGTTAAGCTTTGGTGTTGCACAGCAACCACACACTACAATAGCTCTTCACATCTAACAACTCATGAAAGAATAAATCATCCAAAAACAAAATATCATTCTAAACTTGTTTGACTTTCTCCCACTAAACTCAGAAGAAGATATTTTGAAAAAGTTGGTAACCAAACATCATCACCCATTGACATCAATTGCATAAACACATAACCACAAACATTTCTCCAACTATCATAATTTGTGTTTTATAGAAATAAGTCACATGCAGGTTTTGAAATGTGAGTAAATAAAGGATTATTGTTTTGTGTTTGTGTTAACTATCCCTAGAATAAGACTCGTATAAGACACAATATATTTTGACGTCATTCTCTGTAATGCTGAGGGTCACAAAAAGCACAGTACAGCGAAATCTCTACCAGTTCACAAATTTCCACCCAGCCCTTAGCAAGCCCAAGCAAAGAGATCAAACCGTAACTCTGACATCTCCAAGTTTTCATTGCTTGCCTGATCCCTGACTGTTGCCATCTCTCACCAGCATGTGTTTGGCTCACGGATGACCTCACTCCACCCCACAGGTCAGAGGACCAGAGAAGCAAGGATGTCTCAGCCAGAATGCCATTAACCTCATGAGCCTGGACAAATGGAAGCGCTGTGATCTCACCGGTCTGTAGAACCTCTGCCTGATTGCTGTAACATTGCTCTCTGGGTTACTGAGCGTTTCCTGAGCTCACCATTAATCCAAAGAGGCCGGACTCATCTCATACGAGTATACCTGTACTCTCAAAGTGTGTGTGTGCGTGAGCATGTGTGTGTATATGTAACCCTTAGTTTAGGTAAAAGGAACGTTCACCTTAAAATAATAATTTAGTCATGATTTACTTTAAGTAGTCGAAATCTGCATAAACTTCTATGTTCTTATGAACACAGAGTAAAATATTTGTAGTAAATGTATATATTTAATTTTTTGTTCTTAAGAGCAAAAAGGAAGATATTTCGAAAAATGTAGGACATTTCACAGTTAACTTTGTTTTTTTCTACTCTGTTAGACTATGAATTCTAAGAACTGTTTCGTGATAAGCATTCTTCCAAATATCTTCCTCTGTGCTCAACAAAATAAATATATACCAGTTCGGAAAAAATACAGAGAAATTATTACATGCTTTTCAATTCTGGGTGATCTTTGCCTTTAAATCATTTTAAAGATAATTATCGGACTATCTGTAGTTTCTCTATTTTTCAAATTCAAAACAATTGTAGATGATTTCAAGAACATAACTTTATATGGGCTTATTACAGACTTTTAACATAAAAGTCATACCAAGCAGGATTAGTTAACCAAAATTAAAATGTCGTCATCATTTGTTAAACTTTCTTAAAAATATGTGTATATTAAATTGTTGTGATGAAGCTCCGTATCCAAGTCATTTTGGGTTACCATTGACTTCCATAAGACTCTACATGTTCTATGGTCCTATGGCAGTCGACGGTGACCCAATAAGTTTGTTACAATTTCATTGTTGGGTAACTATTCCTTGGAATAACAGATCACAAGCATATCGCTGTGAGTTATAGAATTTATTATTAAGAATATTTTCAACCCCAAAACGTGACAGCTTTAAATAAATAATCAACAATGTCTGTGCAATCCATCAACTATATGTCCAGTGGGCATATCTGCATTTTTAGGTATTTTATTATTTTGATCCTACCTTTGTTCCAGACAATTAAATCACTCGTGCTTCCTCGTACTCCATATTAAAATATTCTGTGACAAATTAATTTTTCCAATGGTACTGCCACCTATGAAGTGTTATGCTACACCAATGCATCAGACACACATTTAAAACCCAATAATGCACGAAAAGATACAGTGTTCATAAGGAAAGCAAAGCTGTTCGTTTCTGGCATCTGCGGTTCTCCGCTGCAACCTGGTAAGAGGTCCTGAAGCTGCTCATAATGTATTGCTGTATTTTCCGTGCTGAATCAATGAGCTCGTCTCTAAACCCAGATTAAAGTCAACTCTGATCAGATCCCGGCCTGCACGGAGAAGGAAATCCAATCTGGTCCCATAGATTCCTTCCAACAAATCTTGCTGTGTGTTAATGTGTCACAGTGGAGGCCAAAGATTCTGGGAAATAGGAGAAGAGAGCCAGGAAATGGGATTTTCTACACCCGCCGTGTGCTGGCATGCGAACTTTCTCTCTCTCTCTCAGCCCCAAACTCCGGTCAGGAAATTGAAATTTTAATTCAATTAAGGCAAAGTTGTGATGCCAGGTGAATCTGTGCATCTGACTTGTATTGCCTGTAAATGGTGTGTCAGCCAGGTCTGACTTCAGAGGCCAATATCACAGCAGATTAACCCGAAGAGACTCAAACTCACCCACACATGCACACAAACACCCACCTATCTTCTCTCGACTTATGTCCACTCAATAACCAGGAAACAGACAATCATTCAAAACAGTTGTGTCCATACAGTGGAAGCCAACGTACCAACATTCTTCCAAATATCCTCTTTTGTGTTGTGCAGAAGAAAACGTCATATAAGTGTGTAATGATATAAGGGTAAATAAACAATGAAAGAATGTCACGTTCGGGTGAACAAGCACAACATCCATTTTGGATAACTCACGCTTGTTTTCTAGCTGGCATTAAACAGAAAACCAAAGATTAAAAACCACAGCATCAATGAACAATTACTGTGAAGCGTTTGACATTTTAACAACAGTGACATCCAAATTCGGTCCATCTCACTGACGCCGCTCGCCAAATAAACCAATTAATTGGGTCATTTTACGAACCCATTACAACAAGTGATGTGTTTAGCTGACACCCACAGACACCCCTGAGCAAAAACAAGAGGCGTTTTATTTTTCCAACTGTTGAACTTCCCACTGTTAGAAGATGACTTGTTTTAAAGCAAACCGATACGACTGTCTGCCAAAGTGATATTCCACTTGAATGAGAGCTTTGACATTGGATGTTGAAATAAACTTTAAAAAAGCTCTGTATGATGGTTTTTAGGCCCTAGACGAACATTACAAAGAGCGAGTGGCTTTTCATGTGTCTGATTAGTTTTAATATTGATGTTAAACATTCCCAGATTCACAGAGTTAACAATGGCACCACGCTGAGAGTTTATATCCATATCAAAGCTCAATACTTCTCACATCACTAATTGCCAAACGTAATGACCGGAATTTATCATTAATAATGTTTTTGGGTCACAACGGAAGTATGATAAAAGACTACAGCTGTGTGCCGTGCAAAAGCAAAAAATGATCTTTGCCAGTGTTAAACATTTGTGTTTATAATGGGTCTGGTCAGAGATCTGACCCAGATGGATATATAAAGACAAATTTTCTAGAGAAAATCCATGGGAAATTTTATAATGTGTTGTCGGACTGAAACACGTGTCTCTTATATTCATGATTCTTATATTTTTCTTAAATCATTACTTTGCCACCTTTTAAAGGCAGAAAAAAAATTGTTTCCAAACCTGTATCATTTTTTGGTCCACACTTGTATAAATAGAAAAACCTATTTGATCAAATGCTTGTAACCAAACAGTTCTTACACCCATTGTAGGAAAAATAAAAATTGGTTATTGAAAATACTCATTTTTTGTTTAACAGATAAAAAAAATAAAGTTCTAATTCTTACTTTGTATACAATTAATTTGGTTACAATTATTCTTTCAAATATCTTTCTCTGCGATTATGAGAACACAAATTTGAAACAATTCAAAGGTGAGTCAATGATGACAGAATCATTGAGGTGCATGTATCATTCATTAACACATTCTTTTCAAACTATTTACATCCATACTCAAAAAGTTGATATATAAAGTGAAATATGCCTTTTGATTGGCTTTACATATTGGAGCAGAGGATCAATGGTAGGCATATGGAATATATAAACAGTAGCATTATTAGAAAAATATGCACTGACAAGATTGGTCGTCTAAAGAAGAAAATGAAATATAGCCAAAGAAAATGACCACATAAATTTATGAATCATACGTTGGTGGAAAATACAATGTACGCTTACATTTTTACATGGGGTCATATGTCACGTTGATTAAAATACTTGGATTTATGAAATTAAGCATGGGTGACATTAATACAAAAATACTGGGTTTTAATATTATAACCTTTCTTAAAATAATAACATTTATTTTTGTTTCTCTAAATCATGTAGTGACTCCTCCAAACATCTGACAATACCACACAGACTTTTAATCCGTTTCTAAAGCTTCAGCTGCGGGTGTCTGAATTGCATATAAAGTGAATAAATTCCCAATGATCAGAAATTAACATTCAGTTAAATGCAGCTTCTATAGATTAGAGAAGCATGCTAATGATGCGATTCAAGTGGGATCAAACAGAGTCTCTCTCTTACCTCTTGTACAAGCAGATCTGGATGTTTCCGAGTTTCTATCTGCATTTGATTCGCTAAAGATAAGCGTAAAATATGTCATTTACACACCCAAACACTCCCTTATTTGCCACCAGAAAACAAACAATCTCAACATTTTACAGACTCACACTTGTTAGGGTCAGCCCATACATCAACTAACAAGTAAAATAAGCAAGTAAAACAACAACATATCTTTTGGGGTTGTGTCATAAATAATAACTGATGAATAATGTATGTGGTGTATGTACATTTTCTTATACTAAAATCCAGTTATTAAGCCACTTTAAGCCTTTTATCACCAGCAGAAAGCTAAAGGCCCTCCCGTAGACCAAACATGTCTTCCATATTACCAATTTTCCACAGAGCTTTTCTTCCCTGATGTTCTTTTTCCACCGGCTGGGTGAATCTTTACAGTTTGTAGCTGCGCTCACGCTGAGCTTGTCAGGAGAATCCAGTTGTCTGTTTCAGCACAGCACATACGCCTAGCGTGTCACTTCTGAGCCCATTATCCCCACGGCTGGACTGAAAAGGACCGAGGGGAATAATGGAGTACAGGCTCGGCACGCCAGGCGACACATACTGAGGTTCAAACCGACACGGTTGCTGCTGAAGCGTGTTACGATCCATGAATGCATGGGCTAACACGGGTTGCTCTATAGGCTGGCTTCACATCACACAATTAATAATAATTGGAGGAAAAGTATAAATCACTGTAAAAAATAATACGGTGTGTCATACAGAAATGTTTGTGCGTGAGTTTTTTTTAAACCGTAGAATAGAAAAACATGGGATGGAAATAGTAACAGACTAATTAACTCCTGACATAAAAAAGGTTCAAGCTGTTAAATGATTAAAAATATTCAAACAGGTCTTTAAACACAACTGTAAAGCACAAATTGCTATATTCTATAATGCAACATAATTTAAACTAGCTTCTATATTATAATTTATTTGATTGTATGTGTTGGGCTTTATTTAACATTTGTTTCAAGTTGTTTTCTTAATAGTTTCATTTTTAGCAACTTTGTTTTATGCTTTTGTCTTAATTTTGGTCCCTACATGAGATTTTATTTAAATTCTTTGTTAATTGGTATGATTTGTTTCTTAAACTAAACAAAAATGTGATGTTGCCACAAAAATAAACTGAAAATTTCCATAGTTGATGGGCAAGTATATTTTTCAAATTACATATTATAATTATTTTAACAAATATATATGAAAAATCTATAAATATTTCAACAGCCTGTTAAAAACAACACAAACAAAATTGCAACAATTGCAGTTGAATGGAATCATTTCTAAGAAAAAAAGGAGAAAGAAGAAAATGATGGAACCTTTTTTTTATCTCAGCTCTTCATCATAAGAATCTTCTGACAGCTTTGTGATGTAAAGAGGAACAGAACTGACTGTTCTTCCAACACCTTTATGTTATAAAAATGAAAAATGACAAAGATGGACGACTCTTTCCCCAAACCGGAGGATCTTAGATGGGCCATGGGGGAAAAGAAGGGCAGTGAGCGATAACGATGTTGTTAGTGATTCTTACCCATCTCCAGCACGGTTCAGCTATAATGTGTTCTTCTGTTGAGTTTCTGATCCTGTGATATCATGTGATTCTGGCAGCATCAGAGACAGCTTTGAGAAGTCATCAGAATGCACCGTGAACCGCAGTCAGCTTGCGAATGAAAATGCAAAGAATTTTCTGTTACAAATTACCAAAGCAGTGAAAACTAACTCGCACCCCTACTAACATCATTTGCTCACCCCTGTTGATCTTTCACAAAATCATTATCACTTTATAAATAAAACAAGAATGTAACATTCATTGATTAAATAAAAATGCTGTGGTTTCACATTTAAAGCAAATATATTGATTTATTGATCAAACCTGTGTGATGCTTATTTTGATAAAACATCAAAGTTGATATTCGCTCATCATCTTGAGTTGTTGAACTTTTTACTGTTTTTGATATAAATATGATATTAAGTAAGTGATCTTTACACACTTTCTACACAAATACAGGGCCCTAAATTACATTTTTCCATGTTGGCACTGTGGCATTAATCACAAATTCAAGCCCTGAAATACCTTTTTTGGGTAACTTGTATCCCAATGTCAAGAGCACTTGCCATTCCGATCACGAACTGTCAAGGTAACATTATTCATGTGCCGACAAAAGTAAGAATTTCCAATTGCACATGAATATGTATCAAGTACATATTCATGAATCTCAAGAAACAAGAAGCGGGCAAAAACAATATTGTACAGTCATGCCAAATACATGAAATCTGACATTTTACAAGGCAACATGTCAGCATCATTAATCCGTTCACAGAAGTTCACGTTATATTCCAGGCTACTCACAGATAAATATTTGTACTAATAATAACTGAACAGAAGTTTATAAAATACTACATTTGCTGGTTTTTAGATCGAAATAAGTGTGTGAGCAGAATACCAAAATTGTGCCATAAATAATTGTGCTATAAATCAATTTATGTGCAATAAAATTGGTTAAAATTTTGAAGCTCTGCCTAAACAATCCCTATTTACATATAAGAAAGGAAGTCAATACGTGAATCGCAACAAATGAAGAGGACATAACTAATTAACATTGCCTGGATTACAAACACAGAACGATATTTTAGATCAATCTGAATGTGGGTCTGCGAGCGAATGTTCATTTATCACTATGTGGCAGACATCCGCTCGACACAGCATTGAATTCAGAAGCAGTCAAAGTCCTTACTATCTTTCTTTCTAATCTGGCCGTTCATCAATTAAAGGATGCTTACTGAATACAGATCTGCAACTGTCTGATCTCACCAAAAACATTTGAGACATCGGGCTGCGTCGAGCTGTCCAGCATATTCAAAGTAAAGCGGCCGTGAGAAAACATTATTCTTCTGATTGCTTTCATTTAAAAATGTAAACGTGGTTTTTTACTTTTTATTCTCAACCCATATTACTTCTAAGATGAGTTCAGTTAACAAATAAAATATTTATGCACCGTAGATGGAGACCTGTAGGGTACTATTTTCTGCTCCGTAAGAGAGGCATGAGCTGAGGCTGAATTTTCATCCGGTCTTCCCAAAGAGAAAGAAACATGCACAACCTACCCTAAGGCAATCTTATGGGAGGCAAAATCATAGTTCTGCTTCTTTTGGCCGTACATGCTTTTAGAACCGCCTGGGACCACAACAAAATGCTGTTTTAAAAAGCGGTCGAGTCCTGCAGACGGAAAAAAGAAGAAACACAGCCAAACTGGACTTTCATGCCTAAATGGACTGACTGACACCCCAGCGGCCTTAGGAACTGCACCATCTTACGCATGATCTTAGTTTCAAATGAAACCAAAACTGCTTAATAACAAGCCGTTAAATGATTGTGGAATATTAATTGAACAACAACAAGATATTTCGAAGAATGATGGCAACTATTGTTACCGTGCAATAGAAGTGGATCGACGCTGCTCGTTTTGGTTACCAACTTGATTTAAAATGTCGTCGTTTGTGTTCTGCGTAACAAAGAAACTCATACAGGTTTTAAATGACAAGGATAACGAATAAACTGTTATCAAAAAAACTATGCAAACATTTTCTATACTTTTCTTTTTGAAAATCCCCCTGCCATCCTAAAAAACGACTTCTCATTGCAAAAACACACGTCATTCAATACTATGCATATTTTTGAGGATAAATTGAGTTCACGGTTCACAAAATGGCTTTAACCATCTCAAAAACCTTAATGGGAAGTGACAAATCGTAGAGCGCAAACAGATGTTCTAAAAAAGAATGCGTTTAAGCACTAACAGTTTGTTTTTCTGTGGGTTTTGTGTTGCAAGTATCAGACAGTCGGTTTCCTATAAAACTTTTCCAAAAGATCTAGCATCAAGTATCTATGATTTGACACTTTTATAGCATGCAGAACTCCAGGGTGACCTGTAAAAAAAAGACAGGAAAATGTAAATTTTGCCTAAAACTATTTACGTAAAGCACACTGCATCAAATCTTAGTTCCTGCTACGAGCTTTCTTCCAAAGCCACTTCTAAATCTTTCGGCTTCCTTGCGAGAAATGCCTCAATCATCTTCAAAAACAAATCTCAATGCAAGCATTATGAAATGCACAAAGGGAAAAACAAATCTATTCTTCGAGGATGTCAACAAAAACAGTAATATCTACACGTGTGTGTGTGAAGGTGTAGGTCAACATAAATATAATTTATAACTACTGAAGGAATCTAAAGAAGAAATCTTCTCAAGTATTGTGAAAAATTCTAATGTTTTCTTTCCTACCAATTACTGTCTCTCTGTTGCAGTGTGTAATTTCTCAGAAGGCACCACCGGACCACCACAACAAAACCTATTGAGTTTTTCTTTGTTTATTCGCATTGCACTCGTTTGAAATCCATTATTCCTGCCGGTAACTCCATTCTACACAATTTGTTTCTTTAGTGTCACTGCCAAGCGTGACCAACCGGGAGACAAACATCATTATAGAGCCAGTATCACAGCCCAAGATGAAATATCTCAAAGCAAAACCTTTCAAATTAGGACCAAGAACATCCGAGCTCTGAGCAGCATATACTGAGGATAAAACCCTAACCTGGAGCGGAAATGATTCCCGATCGCACGTACGCATTAACCACAGGCAGAGAGCGTTGGATCTTCCTAATTTATTCTATTGTTTAGACAAAAAAATAAACAGAGAATTTAAATATCAACAATGTGAAAATATGAGACGTTATATAACTACAACATGCTCACTCAAAAAGTAGAATTTCTTATCAAGCATTGTTTTGTTTTCATAACAAATATCACAAATATATTACTTGGCAAGGAAAGATGTGTTGACTTGTTTAAAGAAAGAAAATATAAAAGTCAAGTAAATTTATGTTAAAACAAGCTAAATGATCTGACAGTGGGGTGAGAAAAATAACTTAAATTAGGTACTAATTAAAAAAAAGTAATACTAAATTCAAATGTATTTTTCTCGCCTCACTGGCAGATTATGTGCTCTATTTAAAATAGTTAATTTAGTTAATTTATAAAAAATATATGCCCCAAAACAAGGCAACATATTAAAGGTCACTTTCATTGCCAAGTAAATGTGTTGTGATTTAAAAAGTTTTGATTTATATATTTTATAATATTTGTTGTAAAAACAAGACAAATTCTTTATTTCAGGACACAAAAATGCGTAACAGATATGTACAACTTGTTTTTGTACCATGCAAATATAAATGTTTTTTAAAACGATGTTTGTAATCTGTTTATTACACCTTCATGTCCGGCATCAGATTTTCTAAGAAATCAGACAAGAAATTCTGTCACAAATTTTGTTGTAAATTCTATGCAATGAAACATGAGAAAATAAGACCACCAACCGGAATAATACATTTTCCAGCATTGCAAAACTGCTTATGTTGTGAGTTAATGTTGATAAGTCTTTATTTTGGGGCCATAAAGTGATATATCTTAATCAAACATTGCCATCGAGAACCTTTAACTTTAACAGCCATTGTTTTCGCAATCTAGCATTAAAAGGGAAATAAAAATTCTGCCATCATTCACTCAACTTCTTGAAAAGAAGAACTTTAGGAAAATATTAGTAAAAGCAAACTGTTGGCCCCTATTGACTTGCATGGGCTTTGTGTCTATTTAGAGATCAATAGGGACTGATCATTTTGGTAACCAACGTTTTTCAAAATATCTTCTTTCGTCATTTGCAGAAGAAAGTAATTCAGGTTTAACATGACAAGATGGTAAGTAAATGACAGAATTTTCCTTTTGAAAATGTATATTCTTCTTTGATAACGCTCCTGTATCAGCACTGAAAAAGGGACAAATTAATATTGTCTTCACGGTCATCAGAACACAACGTTATTTAATCTTAATCAGATGTGAAGCGATTTATCTCTGATTCATGAATAACCTTTTGCCATGTCTTAGCAAGTCAACCAAGACCTGCAGCAGAAAAGGTTCAGGCCTTTGAGGAAAAATTACCGTCATTTATAAGAAAATATCATCCTTGAAACACACAGCGTGAGTTGTCATACAGTCTAGTATGCAGGCCGCACATAATAAATCCTATGGTAAATAACTGGATAGTTAATTACACAATGTTCTTGTTTGAGTAAGCATGAAGTACTACTATAAAGTGTGCCTGGGGTTCGTTTTTCTTATATCATGATCATACACTGAAAACTCAACGGAGAATGTCAATTCCTAAAAATAGTCACGCGTATGTGCAAAACCCTTTTTGGTTTTCTCGAGTCACAGCCTAAATAATCACCGCATAACTGTTAACAATACAATGCTCTCTCTGACTTTCAGATGATGTTCTTCTCGAGTGATCTATAAGGAAAACTCATATCTCAGCTATCCTGATGGCAATCGTTGTACGGACGGATCAATGCGCCAGCTGCGGCTTCACGCTTTAAAAAGAGAATCCAGCGGGGCTGTTTCTGATAGATGAAGCCGCTGTTCGGGGGGTTTCCTACATCCACACAGAGAACTCCATCATCTGTCATGTGGAACCTCGGGGGGTGAAGAGGATCGCTATATTTCAGTTCATTTAAAAAGTCATCAGGACCCATCTAGACCAATTAAAATGCAAAGCAATCAAAGCAGTTGAAAAACGCAGCGTGTCAGCATGGACAACGCATGCTCACGTTAGATCAATCCCACCCAACACAATACAGCGGCGTTATCGCCCTGTCGATATTCTGCTCGTTCAATCGCTGATCTTGATATTTCAGCTGTGTAAAGATAAGTGCATGAGATAAAGATAAAGCGGGTTCTCGGGGGAGCCGTGACATCTGTGCCGTGTTCTGCGTTGGCCGTAGAGGTGAGTCAGCGGGGTTGAGGTTGTGCTGGTTGAGCAGATTTTTGTTACAACACAGCAGCCCCAAAGGAACATAGGAACATCATATAATGCAGCACAATGTCTAATTTCAGCACGGGCGCTATTACTCATTTGGATAAACTAGACCTAAAATAGGCCTGCGCTCCAGGTTCATTAAAGGCACTTACATTCCTCAATCGAGGACATGATCACCTCAGCAACTTTTGCTAATGAAACACTTTTGGTTTTGCGGACATATAAAATAAACGGCTGATTCAGATCTTAATATCAAAGCCAAATCATTTGCGTAAACTGTCAGATGTAGACATTGTACAATCTGTAAAATAAACTAAATAAAGGGCGTTTATATAACATCATGCAGAAATGTCAACACAATAATGCTT
>CM065663.1:1239105-1287667 GCA_033220385.1 Triplophysa yarkandensis | reverse complement strand
CGTGATTTATCCAGGATTCTCTGTGTTGATGTCCATATGTTTAACCCGCCCAATGCATACAAACATACAGTACGTGCAATGGAAAGATAGGGGAAATCTAAAGCAGGTAACCACAGATCGTACACTTTGATTTCAGTTTTGAGACACATTCATAACATAGATGTATACAAGAAATGCCAGTGACTCCGGTCTGGCTGCAGAAAATGGAAATTCCGGTGGAATTTGGACAGGGCGGGTCATATATGGCCAACACTAAACAATCCGACTCATGCCCCGTGAGTCAGCACATCATCTCATGTGTAAGAACATGTTTCATGTCATATGACATTGTGATCTTACATGACTCTGTTACTTTACAATTTTTCTCTGACAAACTTGAAATTCATCATACTTTAAGGGAAAATCCTTGAGAGTTGATTCATTCTAGGCCTATTATGTGCGGTTCTAGATCAGAAACTGAACACTGCCCGTCAGAAGTTTTGGGACACTTGAGTGAAATGTCGTTCATTGTTTACAATATTAAATTGTATAAAAAATATAATTTAGCAAACATCTTTGGTGACATTTAAAAAAAATGTTTTTGAAATGGATGACCTTAACCGAATCTTGAAGAATAGGCCGCCAATAAGAGTGCAGAACAGACAGAGACTGAGACCGAAGTTGATCAAATATAACATGTTTTATTTTATTCTTTTTCATTTTTTGAGCATAAGGTGATTTGATTGATTATTAAATGTGAAATAAAGCTTCCATACCCTTTGTCTGGTAGTGTATGTAACTCTGACATTGCAGACTCATTAAAGGAAGTGTTTCAATGTTTGTGTAAGTGACACAAGAAGTCCTTCAGCAAAGGAGGAAGAGGGTTGAATGGTCAGCCACTGTTCTCCCACCAAACATTCTTGCCATCCACGCACATGCTGGAACTGAACAGGACGTCCTATCCGCACGGATCACATGACAGGGAAAAAGAACATTTAGGAAAGTTTCCAGTATTTGATCAGATGAAGGAAGACGGA
Source organism: Triplophysa yarkandensis (assembly GCA_033220385.1). Lineage (NCBI taxonomy): Eukaryota > Metazoa > Chordata > Actinopteri > Cypriniformes > Nemacheilidae > Triplophysa > Triplophysa yarkandensis. The sequence goes on along the minus strand of CM065663.1, from coordinate 1,286,651 downwards.
CTTCCTGATAGCACTGCAGTGTGTCTAGTTCAGTTCATTTTTGGTCACGTTGTACCGTTTAACGCGTCCTTCATTCCTGGCTGCATCTGTGCATGTGAGGCTTTGATTCGGTCTTTGTACCATAAACAAAACATGTTCTAGGCCAGACCGATATAATTTTACATCAATAATAGGAATTTCCCACGGGAATGGGCTTTCTGTGCTACTGCACAATGCACATTGCGTTTTCGTGGAACACCCTCTGCCCTCAGGGTTTGCCCTGCTTGGCTACTGTAACTAGGGTACTTCTGTTTGAGGAGTGTACACACATGTGTCTTGCGTAAAAATTATGGGTTTTTTTTGCTTCCTTTGAGTAAATGCCGTTGTGGGCAAACTTACACAATCTGAACAACACAAAAGAGTTTCCAGTTGTTCATATGATCAGGAAACACTTTGACATTGGCACCATGCAGTCTAGTTCCTTAACTTTAACTTCTTCAATATTGATTCTTGATGAATAACTAATATATTCATATGATGATCTCTTTTATTCTTTAATTTTCTGTTACAATCTATTATTTGCTATTTTGCAAGAACATTTGCCCATTTTATCCAAAGCAATTTACATTGTGTTATATTTCATATTTTTCTTTTGATTTTGTGCAGCCCTGGGCTTTAACTCGTGACTTTAGCGCCTGCTGTAAACCCTGAGCTACAGAAAAGTCAGAAAAAAGGGAGATAGCACAGATGTCTGTACGATGTCTGCTTAAGATCTGGAAAACATCTGATGGGTTAAATCATCTGCTAAATATCTTGAGCTGCTGTTAATCCATTCTAAATGGAAGTAATGGCCTTGTGGCAATTGAGTTTAACTCCAGGGTTGTGGGTTCAGGTCCAAGGCCGGCAATATCATGACTTTGATACCCTTGAGAAATGTACCAAAACCCCAACATTAATGTCTGGTGTGTGTGTGCGTGCGTGCGTGCGTGTGTCTGACAAATGAATAAATGTAAATGTAAACCCACCAGACCCAAATTGACCCCAGATATTCAGATGAGCAAACAATATCTTCCAGATGTCTCAAAGATGCAGACATTAAATAGATGTCGATAAGATGCTTTCTAAAGATTTTAAAGTCTGTTCATTTTAAAATACGCAAGTCTTCATATCCAAAAACACATTTTTATAAAAAATAATTCCAATGTCACAAACAAACCATGCAAAACATGTCAGTGTAATAACCTTTTAAAACATATATGCATAGTTTAATAAACCATAACAACTCAAAACTCCCAAAACTTTTGACCGGCAATGACCTGTGCACACTTTCATCCACTCTCTTGTGATTATTTCTGGATATATTCCAGAAAATACAGCCCATGCATACAGAATAAAATACAAAAAGTGTGAAATATTGAAGAACAAACCATGTCAGTTTAATAATCTCATTTAAAACATAAATAAATAGTTTATTAAACCATAAAAACTCAAAACTCCAAAAACTTTGACACTTTCATGTGATTATTTCTGGATATATTCCAGTAAATACACCCCATGCATACAGAATCAAATATAAAAGTGTGAAATATAGAAGAAGAAAACATGTCAGTTTAATAATCTCATTTAAAACATAAATGTATAGTTTAATAAACCATTAAAACTCAAAACTCCCCAAACTTTCTTCCACTCTCTTGTGATTATTTCTGGATATATTCCAGTAAATACAGCCCATGCATACAGAATAAAATACTAAAGTGTGAAATATTAAAGAAGAAAACATGTTAGTTTAATAATCTCATTTAAAACACAAATGCATAGTTTAATAAACCATTAAAACTCAAAACTCCCCAAACTTTCTTCCACTCTCTTGTGATTATTTCTGGATATATTCCAGTAAATACAGCCCATGCATACAGAATAAAATACTAAAGTGTGAAATATTAAAGAAGAAAACATGTAAGTTTAATAATCTCATTTAAAACACAAATGCATAGTTTAATAAACCATTAAAACTCAAAACTCCCCAAACTTTCTTCCACTCTCTTGTGATTATTTCTGGATTTATTCCAGTAAATACAGCCCATGCATACAGAATAAAATACAAAAGTGTGAAATATAGAAGAAGCAAACATGTCAGTTTAATAATCTCATTTAAAACATAAATAAATAGTTTATTAAACCATTTAAACTCAAAAACTCCCCAAACTTTCATCCACTTTCATGTGATTATTTCTGGATATATTCCAGAAAATACAGCCCATGCATACAGAATCAAATACAAAAGTGTGAAATATAGAAGAAGAAAACATGTCAGTGTAATAATCTCATTTAAAACACAAATGCATAGTTTATTAAACCATTTAAACTCAAAAACTCCCCAAACTTTCTTCCACTCTCTTGTGATTATTTCTGGATATATTCCAGTAAATACAGCCCATGCATACAGAATAAAATACTAAAGTGTGAAATATTGAAGAAAACATGTTGCACATGTTTCCCAGCTGGAAGTTTTCAGTATCCCTGAACTTAATGAAGCAGAGGAAAATTCCCCAAACTCCAAACTTGGAAGATTCCCCTGACAGGCTGCTGGTGGAAATCCCCCGCCCTCACAGAAACTCCTCCCCCTCACACAAGCTCCTCCCCCTAATATAAACTCCTCCCCCTCTGAGCTTAAGTTCCGTGGCTGAGAAGCCCCTCCCCCTCATATAAGCTCCTCCCCCTCACAGAAGCTCCTCCCCCTATGAGCTTAAGGTCCGTGGCTGTGAAGCCCCTCCCCCTCACAGAAGCTCCTCCCCCTATGAGCTTAAGGTCCGTGGCTGTGAAGCCCCTCCCCCTCATATAAGCTCCTCCCCCTATGAGCTTAAGTTCCGTGGCTGTGAAGCCCCTCCCCCTCACATAAGCCCCTCCCCCTCTGAGATTAAGCCCCGTGGCTGTGAAGCCCCTCCCCCTCACACAAGCTCCTCCCCCTCTGAGGTTAAGGTCCGTGTGTGTGATCTCAGCAGCACAGACGCTCAGCTCGCGCACGACTCTTCTCATGGATGTTTATCGCAGACAGTCGGAGCTCATGGATTACAACAGCGAGGATCGGGACCCCAAATGCTCGAAGTTCCCCGCGAGCACAGACGAGCGGCTCGACAGCGGGCTGGACTCGCTCAGAGACGACATTGACCCGGATGTGGAGCTGGGTTTGGCTCGCTTGAGTGTGGACGGAGAGCACGTGGAGACCGTCGAATCGGAACCCTGGAGGAAATATCGCACGGATGACGGAGACACGTGCGTGCTTTTACTTTCTGTCCTCTGTGTTCGGCTCGGGTGCGCGGGAACACTTTTGGGTTCGTTTCGGATTCTTGTTGCGTCACGAAGAAAAATCGTTTTCTGCGTTTTTACGTTTTCTCGGCTGTGACGTCACGATGGGCTTTTATGTAAACAGAACGCTCTGTTCTCTGGCGTGGCGTCAATGTGGGCGGGGCTTCGGGCGGCGCGGCCGTGTGGGCGGGGCTGCGGAAAGTCCCGGGCCGCGGGCCAGACTGACTGACGCTTTGTCCCTAATAGGAAGAAAACGAAGAAAAAGTTTTTTTAAAAATTTTTTTTCATTACATTAAGTCAAACATGGACGATATGTAACGGACAGTCAAACAAATAGTAATAATAAAATAAATAAATTAATTTTTTTTTATATATATATATGGAGAGAGAGAGAGAGAGAGAGAGGGAGAGAGAGAGAGAGAGAGAGAGAGAGAAAGAGAGAAAGAGGAATAAAAAAACAAAAAATACCAGGGGTGTTTTATATCACAAAAAGAGTGAAAAGAGTATAAAAGTGCATTATTGAAAAATATAAATTAATTAACATTCCATTCAACTTATTAATTTAAACATTTACATTTTGTCCTTTTGTTTACAAAATGTATATATGTATATATATTTGGAGAGAGAGAGAGGAATAAAAAAACTGAAATACCAGGGGTGTTTTATATCACAAAAAGAGTAAAAAAGTGCATTATTGAAAAATATAAATTAATTAACATACAATTCAACTTATTTATGTAAACATTTACATTTTGTCCTTTAGCTTACAAAATGTATATAAAACTTCACATGGTCGACTTACACAACTATGAGTCGGTTCTGCTTTTGATCAGCAAAGACGCCCATGTTCACAGTTTAATGTATAGCGGACACACGCCGTATCTCCTGACGTACGGCCGAGTTTAAATAAAATGTCCATTTGTGTAACAGAAGATTGTTTTGGATTGTTTCTCACATGTGGATTTGTTTTCATAGGTATCTGCATCTCAGTATCATACACGAGGCCCAAGACGCTGCATTGAAGATCATCGATTCATCCAAAGGTGGACCCTTCCTCAACGTACAGAACCACCAAAGACAGGTGGGACGACTTCCAAGTCCACTGTAGTGGATCTTAAAGTATCGACATGGCCAACTAAAATTGCTTTTTCGTTTCAGAGCGCCCTGCATTTGGCCGTCATCACCGAGCAGCCCCTTATAGTCGAGCGGTTGCTTAAAGCCGGCTGTGATGCGTCGCTGGTGGATGACCACGGTAACACGGCCCTTCACATCACCTGCAGGACGGGATCTCTGGCCTGCTTTGGTCTCCTAACTCAAGGCTGCCCGCAACAGCTTCCAGACATCCTACAGACACCAAACTACAACGGTAAGAAAGGGATATTTGTGCATATGCGACCACCGTCGAGGTACGTTTGGTCTAAACTGGTTGTGTTCACCCCACAGGTCAGAAATGCATACACGTGGTCGCCACCCAAGGTTATCTTTCATTAGTAGAAAACCTCATTCAGCTTGGCGCAGACATCAATGCCCAGGTAAAGCTGCGTTCAGGTGTTGACGTATCTCAACATCGCGAAACTTGAATCTAAAGATGTTGCTCTTTTCCCGAACAGGAACAGTGTAACGGCCGAACCGCCCTTCATCTAGCCGTCGACCTACAGAACTATGAGCTGGTTCGGCTTTTGATCAGCAAAGGGGCCGATGTTCACAGTTTAACGTATGGCGGACACACGCCGTATCACCTGACGTACGGCCGGACGAACGGAGACATCCAGAAAGCCCTGTTTGAGCTCACAGAACCACACCTGAGGGAACTTCCTGAAAGCGAGTCCGAGGACAGCGATGGATATTCTGAAGACTCGGATGATGATGATGTATGCATTACACGTGTTTGTGCACATGTACGTTGCCCTAAGTCTTATTGTATAAAGGTGTTAAACTTATTTTTTTCTTCACAGATGTATGATGATATTAAAGTAATGGGGCAGTAGGAAGGATCAGAAGAGAATTCTGCGGTATGAAGAGAAATCGTTCTCATTCGAGGATTTTCGGGAACGGGTTCACAGTGGTGCTCGCAGGGGTCAAGCCCACATGGACGTTGGCAGTTCAAGTGATAGACGGATCGAAACGGAGCAAAAGAAAAACGGAGGACATTTATGGGTGTATTACCAGAACATGGTTAAGGAACACCGGATGGAAGCCAGTAGATGTACCTTTGGCTCTATGTTGGAATGTATCTCCAGCTCAAATCTGCAGCTGTATGTCTATTGTACTGTGATGTGTAAAATAATGTGTATACAGACAGATTTATTTTTATAACATGTAAATGTGTACATACTTTGGGAAGATTTCTTGATGTAGAAAGATGTAACTTGCTTTAAATTAAACTTTGACAACTTCAAGGGTGTGTTTATTTGAAAGGCGTGAGAACTGAGAACAAAAGGGAAGTTAGATGTTCTTTTGTCGCCGAGCAAGGGTTGGTATTCTGTTTTCCTTCTGATGAGGACCGTGGAATTTCCTGTGCTGGAAAGACCATTCAGATCAAATTGGCAATGCCGAAAATCCCCTGAAGTCCCTAAATGAGAAACGTGTGATCGCCCGGTTTTGTATTATAATTATTATGTATATATTATTGTATATATAATTATCATGGTTGGAATAAATTCACCCACAGGCCGCATTTTAAGGATGACCAACACAAAATTCCTTGGAAGAACCAAAGTTTTTCGATTGAATTCTTAGAAGAGGCTTAGAAATGACTCGAATGATTGTTCCTCTATCTTAATTTAAGATTTTTCTTAATGCCAGGCAACATTTTGGTAATTTTCCGCTTAAACCCCCTGAGGCTAACACTACTTTGTTATGGTCGTGCTGACTCCATGCCAAACAACGTAAAGTGAAACTTCTTCAAAATTTCCACAAACTTTCATATTCACAAATGAACCCACTTGTCATTCAGTTCAATTGTCACAAAACTACAACCGTATTTCGATCTGCTGTTTTACTGTAAAGTCAAGATGTGTCTGTGGTTTTCTTGATTTGAATACAAACCTGAGCACTTCAAGAGGGACTTCACCTTAATTTAGTCTAACCTTGTTGGATTTCCGAACGTGAATCCGGACTCTGCGGCTTTTAAACATTAAGGTGTTTCTTTAGTCCCCAAGACACTTTGCATGCAAATGATGTAGTCATAACGGTCTTTTTGTGAACCCTGTGGACTGTTGAAGTCTAGTTAGGACATATAGAGGCCGTCACATGTCCTGTAACTTCAGGTCTCATGAGAGCCTCGTATGATTCAGCCGATCCGAAAATGACAAGAGGCTGGGGATTGGAAAATCCGGCTTCTGTTTGCCATCTCAGAAAGGGAAGAGGGCTGCGTTGATGCAAACCGAATTACTTCTATGCAAATATAACGACTAGGGGGATCGTGTAGTGATAGTTCAGGATGCCATTTGCATTAAGGGAGTGTGAAATAAAGCAGATCCGACCAGACCTGACATGATTGGATTAGCAAACATGATTGAAATCAAGATATCTAGCTGCTAAAATCACTCAATCACTCGGTGACAAATATTTCTTAGACAGGAACTTGAAGGTCAAAAGTTTTAGGACACTTATAGATATGCACTCTCATATTCCTCACACTTCAAAACTCATAGTTATAACTTACAAAATGTAAAAATAAAATGTCATTTTTGACTAGACTTTGAATTTGCAGGAATGTTTTCTTTGTTATTTTCTCACATGTTTTTTTAAGATCTCATCCTGAGATTTTAAAGGAGATTTCAATTATGTCATCCATTAAAAAATGTATTCGTCGTTAAAAAACATATATGTTTTCTTAATAATATCTTTGTCTATTTATTAAGACGTTTAGGCATTCACCTTTATAAAAAAACATTACACTCAAGTATCAAAAAGGTGTTGTAAAACATCTGCGTCGAAATTATGTTTCTTTTGTGTTAGTTTTTTTGTGCTGTATTTGTTGTAAGTGATCAGTTAATTAAAAAAAATGTGTTTTATTGAAGTTAATTTAAATGCTGCGCAAACAAAAAAACTGATTTTGGTGAAATGAAAGCCAGCGTTATCTGTAAGGAAATAAACTTTATATAGACACTATAAAAGAAGACCATGTGACCTGTGTTTGTGTGTGACCAATAAAGTTATATGAAGTCAAATGGCCGGTTTCTACTTATTTTCCAGTGAATCATCTTTAAACCATCTTTTGTGTTCCAATTGAAGAAAGTAACTAGTTTTGGTATACTTACTGTATAAAAATAATAACAATAATTGATAATAATTACAATTCTGTGTCAATCCCTTAATAAGAATCATACAGTTTCCAAAAACATCTTTTGTGTTCCAGTTAAAGAAAGTCACTAGTTTTGGTATACTTACTGAATAAAAATAATAACAATAATTGATAATAATTACAATTCTGTGTAAATCCCTTAATAAGAATCATACAGTTTCCAAAAACATTTTTATTGTTCCATTTCGGGAAAAAGCAGAAATAAACAGCAAAAAACATCCAAGGATCTGAACATCAAGTATATTTGGTAGTAAAATGTCACAAGACCCATATAGAGATTCTCAGTCTCGTTCAGTGAGAGACATAAGGTGGGTGTCAATCTCAGACTCTGACAAAATTCTAAAGGAGAGATAAAAATACACAAGACCATAAGGTTAAATAATCCTGCATTTTTTATAATCATACACATTATGTTGATAACCATGTCTCATATAAAAGCACCTGTCTAATACTGGTAACTAGCAGTGGGGATTTTTACCTGTTTATAGGATAGGGTTTAGTGGTTTACTCTACAGCTCACAGCGTCAAATGCTTTATGCGGTCTTATTTAAATCATGTTAACTCACCTGAACGTGGGATTTTCTGTGGTCACAACCCCAATCTCAAGCTCTGATGGTTTGAAGTCTATTGCCAGAACTGTGGACAAGCAACTTATTGCAGTCTATAAAAATGGAAAAAGCATGAAACAGATCAATGCAAGATAACCATATAGAAATTATACGTACTTTTATATAAATAGGGATGTGCGATACTGGAAGAAAGTGATTATCTTAATGTAATCTGGAATTTTGCCGATAAAAATAATCAAACGATATTTTAGTTTCATCATCAGAAACGAGTTTGAAAGTCTTGTATTGTACAACTAGCTTTACTCTACAAAATAGTAATATATCATAATAACAAAGATTAAAACAATAAATTGAAGTGAGGAATTTAGATTAAGCAAAGAATACAACGAGTAATGAACATATTTTTACATACAAAAAGACTTTAAAGATATATGCTGAATGTGCACATGCAGACAAAGTGAATGCAGGTTTTTGATTGGTTATTAAAAGTGAGTGACATACTCGATGATGTAAATTAGCATATCTTTAAAACAACATCTACGATATTATCTCACACTGTGTATGTTAAACCTCCCCTTTCAATAACCCTTTAGCAAAAATATAAGTCTAATACAAGTCAACAAATAAAAGTCATACCTCGACAGTTTGATTAAAAGTCCAATCCAATTTCTTCTTTACTTTCTTCTCTAAGAAACTTGTGGCTTCTGTTTGTTTAACTCCAGCAGACGTGGCCTTGAAGCCACAGTAGTAACCAGCAGGGTCACATTTGTAGAGCTGTGGGCCCAGCTCCTCATCGATTCCAACCACGATCATACCTGAGAGGTCATGACGACATTAATGTGATAGTTAATATAAAATATAAACAATCTTTCATTATTTCCACCTACATGTGACTTAAACTTTATTGGCAGAACCCAAAAGAAGATATTTTGAAAAATGTTGGTAACAAACAACAATGACAACTTTCACAAAATAATCATCCTTTGTGTTACACAAAAATATGATGACCTTTCTCTTTTATTATTTGAAATCTGAGCACTCACAGCATCCCAGCGGTCTCATCTCTGCATTCTGTGTGTACACCTGCGAGATGTCAGCGATACGCTTACACAGCATGTCGACTGGGATCTCATAGCCGTATTTGTATTTCCAGTTGGCAGCCTCGTACCGCGCTCTCTGCACCTGCGATCTGCTGTCGGCTACAGAGAGATACACAATACATCTCATGTGGTGTAAAACAATCCTTAGTTTTCCATTTCTCTACACAAAAGAGATAATGCAGACGGTAGAGCCGAACTCAAGCAGCGATATTGCAGCTCACCTGTCATGCCTGACATCACACAGCCGATGCTTTCTGTTATTTTGAATAAATGAGTGACGGTGGATGCATCGAGAAGCTTATCCTGAAGAGAAAAGCAGAAAAAAAGATATGAGAGCATAAAAGAAGCAGCAATGTGTTGGGATGTTCATTCTATCATTAACACATGTGATATGACACACAGTGATATACTGTAATCCCTATGTATCCCCGGGTGATAAAAGCAGACTTACTGGAACTTTCCTTTGAGTAATGACGACTGCACAGTCTTTCCCTCGGACAGCTACTGATGTGAGACCTCCTTGGTTAATAGCCTTGAATGCATATTCTACAAACACACAAAAAACAAACATCACGATCGCACCATTAAAGGAAAAGCTCATCCCAAAGTTAAAATTGTGGCATTATTTGTTTACGCTTGAAAACATTTATACATCTATTTATTGTGATGAATACGAGTTAAGATATTTTGTTATAAAAGTATATATATATATTTTTTTTTTTTACAAAATAACTTGTAAATATTTTTTTAACAAAATAAATTGTAAATATTTTTTAACAAAATAAATTGTAAATATTTTTTTAACAAAATAAATTGTAAATATCTTATATATATATATATATATATATATATACACTTTTATAACAAAATATCTTAATTCGTATTCATCATAATAAAAAGATGTATAAATGTTTTCATGTGTAAACATACGATATTTACAAGTTATTTTGTTAAAATTATATATATATTATAAAATAAAATAAAAAATATATATTATAACATAAAATAAATATATATATATATATTATAAAATAAAATAAAATATATATATATATATATTATAAAAAGTGATTACCAAAAAATGCTATCATTATTTTTTCCAAACCTGTATGACTTCTTCCACAGAAGCAAAAGAAGATATTTTGAAACATGTGAAGCAGTGGCCTGCAATTACACAGCATGGGCACCCAACCAATGCAAGAGAGTGGGTACCAGTTATAACATTCTTCAAAATATCTCCTTTTGTGTTCAGCAGAAAGGAGACAACAGAATGAAAGCAATTTCTTTTATTGATCTACTGTCCCTTTAATTCTGATTGTTATAATGTCAACACATCTCATATTAAAGTTAAGATTATTGCATGGAAAAAGCCAAAATAATGTTTTAAAGATGTTCAGTGAAGGAAAGTGTATAAAGAATAATAAACAATAATATAATAACACAAAACTGAAAGTGAATGAACAAGTATTGATAAAACTGATCATAAAAGCAAAATATAAATGTTATTTAGATATAAATGTGTAAGATTATTTCAAGTGTAATGTGAACATGATGTAAAATGACTGAGCATTTCTTGTTTAAAGCAACACTTTCATGTCGACCCACCGACTTGATAAAGTCTTCCCTCCGGAGAGAAGATGGTGATGTGCCGATCAAAGCCTGCACTCGATCCCCGGGACATTCTGACAGATTTAAACTTTAAATGTGAAGTTTGTAAACAGAGCTGAACACGCTCATCTGTCTGACACCGGAAACGATAACACCGGCTTACGGTTTCACATCCGGGTGACGTGACGTCACTCTGTGAGTGTGCCTTATAAACGTCACAGAGCCTCGAATAAATATCCCAGAATTAATTGTTATAAATAATGTGCTGAATATTACAAAGATTGGAATAAAGACAATTACTTATTTTTTAAAAATATTAAATATTATTAATGTTCTTTTTTTATTAGTTTGGCTTGAAGCAATTCAGCTGCACTTTAACTAATATTAAAATGAATGCACAATAAAAATATATATTTTAATTATTTTTATATTGGAAAATGTTTTCTTATGAGCCATGGGAATCCATGCAGCAAATAATAGTTAAAATTATTATTTAATGTGCATTATAGGTTGAATTACAGACCATAAATTATCAGAGCAATTTGAGCAAGGAGATATTAAAATAACTATTTTTTTTGTATTTATTATGAATAAAAATACATGAATACAGAAGTGATCGTATATAAAAGAATGAATATATAATTCAATCTGGGGATGGATTTATTCACAAAAAAAGAAATATGAGAATAAAAAAGCTTAAGTGTCATGAGTTTATTTATGTGTCACAGGAACATATTTAGTTTTGAGTCTTCTCATTCTTGCGCAAAATATTAATTGGTTTAAAATGTTAAATCAAAACAAGACAAAGTTATCTTTTAGCAAATCAAAAAAAAAAAATATGAGGGTTTTATTAAAAGTTGTTAGTTGTAAACGTCTTATATATATTACAATAAAAATTCACTGCGGATACAAATATAAAACATTTAGAAAAACACAATGTGTAAAATACTTTTAAAATTACTGCATTTTTTTTTTTGAACGTATTGGTGTTGAACTGAATGAAAATTATTTCAAAACATTTCAACTAAATTTTTATGTTATTATTCAAAACAAAGATTTACATAGTCATTTTCCATTATTTCTTTTGATGCAGACATCTTTGCCCCATATACACAAAGGCAGAATTAAATTAAGTTGAAAAGAAACCAAATGACATTTTAAAAAATGTATCTTTTTATTTCTTTATACTTTATACACTGGATACTTGGTATAAGTGCATCAAAATCTTAAAGATCTTGAGTTAAACAGAGCCAGTTCTGAGGCACTTCATACGTAGCTCTATTCCCTCCGACCTCATCGTACGGAATGTGCCAGGAGCGGCCAGCCGTCTGTACGATGGTGTCATAAGTGGCGATCCTCTGTAAAACATGACATAATGTGTCTGTCTTCTTTTTAATTCTTGAAAAACAAATATCATCATCTTTAGGAAATCCCCGTTCCTAAACCTACCTGAAACCGAACCCTTTTTCCTGGGGTGTAGTGACTGATGACCCACTGATGACCGCGTTGCCACTTGAAGAAGAGGCGTCTGGTGGCACTGTCTGGAAAGCAGGCCTTGTGGTCTCTCATCAGATCGCGACTGAGAAAATGACAGTGGTCGCCCGAGTGCAAAGCAGCGTACAGCAGAAACGGGTCGTCCTCGGATCTGTGGCCGTTTTCCAGGATAAGAAACAGCACACTTTTAAAATGCTTAGTCAATGAAGTCATTATCTCGACAAGAGAGGAGAAGCCATCAGTTTGTGCGTCAGTAACATATTTTAGACGGCTGACTTCCAGAACGACTGAAATAAAATCTCATAAGCGGCTGGTTTTAAGCTCCTTGTATAGACAATAAGTACAGAGTGCTGTTTAAGAAGCATTCATGATGTGAAATGTAGTATGACACTTATATAGAATGACAGGATACATGATAAACTGAACTTTGTAATGAAATTTGTATTGGTTTTGGCCAACTAAGCCTGTTGTAATGCATTATAGGATTGTAATCTGTATACTTGCTTAACATCTGGCCTAAAGAAGGTGGTTTGTGTCAATGCATTATGAAGAAAGGAGTGTTACTAACATGTTCTCAGTGAAGAAACAGTGCGATTTCTGCTTTATCTTGTTCATATTTTGTCTGTCCCAGTTCCAGGAAGGTCGTAGCATGTGCTTCCTACCAAGGACCAGGATGTTCAGACCCTGCTGTTCAAGCTCGGAGATGACTGCCAGCAACTGCAGAGATAAAACACACACACACACACACACACACTGTAACCTCTTATGGTTTCTATTCCAATGTAAGACATAAATGGGGTCATTCATGAAATGATTGTGTTTAATGAATGAAGGATTTAAGTCCATTCATCGCGTTCACAAAGAAGTGAGCTGTGTCCGTCAGAACCTTTTCGGAGGAATTTCCCTCAGCATTACAGATGAATTAAGGGCCACGAGTAAGTCAGCTGTAAGGAAATTATTTTCGCTCACATTGTTCTAACCTACTTCTGTGGCGCCCGCTTACGCAAAGACCATGAGAGGGGGAGTTTCCTGAGTACACAGGAAGTTGTTTTTCCTATCCCCCCTTTACAGCAAAGGTTGCAACCATCTGCATGCTAAAAATATCTTCTGTGTGTCCGTGTTCTATTTATGAGCTTTAGGAGTTTTTCTTCCAGAATTATAATCTGTTTTATTTGAGATGTTTTTTAGTAATTAAGACAACATTAAGATAACAATATTGCAGTGGTTTTCAAACCCTGGGTTGCGACAAATCGAAAAATGGGTCTCCAGATTTATTCAAGAAAAATGTTCTCTAAAATAATAAATTGAATTTTATCAATCAATAATGCCGACAAGAATTCAAAATGAAACATCGTTTGAATATACACGAAAGAAGTCCATCGCAGTGTCACATGACCCAGGGAACGTAACATGCAACGTTCGGCTCGTGCTTTAAAATGTGATGCACGTTCTTCTTTCTCCCTGTGAGAAGATGCAAAGGCTTTAGAGGCGTAATATTAATATCTCCATTAGACGGTGGTAGCAAATGAGTGTGTTCATATGTACATATACATATAGACATGCATGAACACATTTTAAAGAGCTTATATCTATATACGTAATAATGTCTTATATTAAATATATACAGAGGGTGCCTTATGGGTTGCCTCATCATTTTTAGGTCTCTCTTTCCACTGCATTGAGGACTCATTCATTATCATTTGTTAACACGTAGTCTAGTAGTTGTAAACAGCAGTTTATTAAATCTTTCCTTCCGAAAATCGTTCTTCCATAGAGCACTTAAGAAGACATCTTGAAAAAGTCGGTAACGACCGTGGTACCCACAGACTTCAAAATATCTCCTTTTGTGTTTTGCAGAAGAATGTAATTGACAGGAGAGTTAAACGTTACCAAATGAAACCGTATTGTGAACTTATATTCACAAATAAATCCATAATAATGATATACTGTAGATGGATTTTAAATGTCTACCCTGCGAGTAAATGACGACAATGTCACATTTATAGTTTGAATATGCAAATATCAATTTCCAGTCTATCATGCACTACCGATGGTTATTTTAGACATGAGGAAGTGTCGTCTGCAGAACTACAGGTGAGGTTCTTTTTTGCTTATTCATGATAAGGAAGTGGACATTGGGCCAAACGTGTGCCGGTTTTCTCTGGAAAGCACCGCTTACGATGCTGTCCTGTTTCACAATCACACTTCATGCCCTGTCTGCAGTTAACTTTGCTTAAACTCTTCTAGATAAAGAGAAGATCTTCCTTGTTAAACTAATGAATTTACATTTAATATCTCGTTCCTTCATGCATGCATTGCAGTAACCGGACCTCTACATTCGGCATATACCTACAAGTCATGTGCAGAGAAAGACGGTTGATACCCTTTCATCAAATGCATCTGTAAGTCAGGAAGTAGGGTAAATGTAAACTCTAAATATAATCCTGACCACAAAAGGCACATGTTGGACTTAAAATACTAGGTTTAGTCATAACAAAATAGGTGTAAATCCCCTGCCTCAGATCACCTACGGTTTTAATCATGTGTAACATGGTGAAAAGAAGGCGGATTGAGAGCAGGGATGAGTGTGAAGAAAGCAAAGGGATTTCATGGGAGTTCAAACTTTCGGTTTCGACACGTCTATATGTTGATTTAGGTACAATTGAAATGCCATTGGTATAGAGTCATGGTTAAGGGCTGTGCAGCTCGCGAGTAGACGCAAAACAAACCTTATAATAATTTCAACAGATTATTAAGTAAATGCAAATGTTTCTTTTTAGTTTTTGTGGACTTACGAGATTACATGAACTGTGCCAAAACTCTAGCGTGTGTCTATGTTTTTTTAGGTGATCATATTCTTTTAAAAGTCAAAACATTACATTAAATGGTTAATTCAACTTTTCCCTCACACTTATGAGATTGCAATCCTGTTTGACTTTCTTCTCCAGAACACATGAGAAGATATTTTGAAGAATGTTTTAAACAAACAATTGATTGCCATTGTATATACTCAAAACCACTCTCAAAATATTTTTTTTGTGTTTTAGAAAACATTTTTTAATGACATGAGGGTTAATAAGTCTGCTTTAAGATAACCAATAATGGTTTGAAAAGGAAGGAACAGATTCTTCAGATAACTTTAAGTTGCCACATGTCAAAGTGTGTAGGAGGGCTGATGTCTGACACGCATGCATAAACATTGTGTTATATAACACGATTATTTTCAACTTTCCCCATTGAGTAACTGATGGGTAATAGGTTGAGGGGGTTGATAGGGGCTTGTCCCTTGACCCATGCATCTGCATCAAACGTATGCTCAACATCACTCTCTTCTGCATCACCTTCTTCTCGACAATTTTCCACCTCAAACTAATCTTACAGTCAGGTCATAAAGGTCAGACGTGTTCTGTGTACACACAGATTTTCGGTGAGGTAGTTTTACAGTGCATTATCAGGTTGAAAATCAGAGTAGGTGGAATGTCTAGCAGGGTTAACTGATTTAAAAGGTCACCAAAAAAACACACACAAACCAGGCCTTTATGAAACATCCAAGCAGTTGTGAGCCGTCACTCACCGTCTCAGAGTGGGCCGCTTTGGGTGTAGTGTTAGCCACATTAAGACCATCGATTACAACGTCAAAGGGAGGTCTTCTTTTCACAAAACTTTTGAAGCTTTCCAGCTCCTGTGAGGAACACAAACATCGGATTATTCTTGGAACTGTGTAGACAAATAATGCAGAAATGTTATGTGTATTTTATATTCAGAGAAGCAGGTGATGCTGATTTGATTGTGAGTCATTCCGTACCAGTGTGTACAATAAAGAACGACTATATCACTTTTTATACTCCTGTCGAATGCAAACTTCAATACTATTCAAAGGCATAGTATATGTCTGTCGTTGAATCACCTTTGAGTAAATGTATTCATTTCGTTGTACCGATAAACACAGAGAAAGATATTTAGAAGAATGCCTTTAACCAAACAGTTCTTGGACCTCATTAACTCCCCTGGTCTTACTGTTCTGCCAAACACAAAAAGAGATATTTTGAAGAATGTAGCGCCTTCTCTTCCAACTATCTTTCTCTGTTTGGAACCAAACAAAGAAATGTACACGAGACATGTAGAGAGTGAATAACTCATGACATATTCTCATTTTTGGTTGAACTACCCCTTTAATACCAAACGGTGTTTTGCAAAAAGGCAGTTGCTATCGTTTCTCGAGATCAACAGCAGTTGATTGCATTGTACAAGAATTGTTTTGGTGTGCAACTGGTTTTAAAAACTAAAGTGGAAGTCAAATGTAATAGCTGGTTGCAGGGGTCTGGGGAATCTTCAGTGCATTTCCTCACTTTGATGTTTTGTCGCACGTTACACAAGAAGAAAACAACCAGTGTTGCACAACCACGGCAGCCAGTGTATAACCGACGCTGATCCGACCATCTCGTGCAGTCTAATCCTAATATGGACAGAAGCCGAAATTCCAGATGAAGGTAAGGGAACACGTGCATTTGTTAAATAACACAATGCACAGCAGGTCACAAAAGAAGCAGAAACTTCCACTTTTGGTTGTTGTCCTTGGAGGAACGTGTACACATCTCAGGGGACTTTCCAGCTGGTCTAAGCCACTCCTTCACCTGTGTGTCCTCAGGGCGTTCTTAGACGTCGGGGAACATAAACTGCACTAAACATGAGCAGATGACTGACATTAGAGCTCATTGCTTTGAGGAAACTTCAAACTTTATGTTCTTCCCCAAAGTCAAGCGACACAATGTGGTAAAGTTCCACATGCAGCTAGTGAGATAAGCCTTGGATGATGTTTTTCAGTAGACACAAAGTTAAATGAAATATTTTCAGGTCTGCTGGAAGCGTGAGATGTTTTTCCTTCTAAAACTAAAAATGAAACCAAAAGCATATAATAAGAAACGTCTGCCTGCTTATACGATGCATGCTTGAAATGCGTTCAAAGAGAGGGTTTAACCAAAAACAAGAATTCGCTCCAAACCTGCATACAAACACACAAGAAAGATATTTGGAAGAATGTCAGCAACTGTTTTATCCGAGGCACCATTTGACAAAATTGAATAAAGTTTGGTGTCAAACACAAAAAATACATTTGAAGGAATTAAGGAAACTCCGGGTGTCAATGAAGTCTGGGAAATCACAGAGGCTGACATTCTTCTAAATATATTTCTCAGTGTGAGATATAACAAATACATTAATACAGGTTTGAAATGACGCCAGGGTAACAAATTCATTTTCGTGGGGAATATCCCTTAAGGAACTAACGGCTCCAGTCCCCATTCACTTTCGTTTTTCCAGAACCGAAGACGGTTTCAACCTTCTTTCAAACTCGTTTGTTTCACTCTGGAGTAAACCTGACTCGTCAAAACATGAGGACGAGCACATTTACATGCATGGTTTCTTTAAATTAAACTACGTCCCTTTGCTCCTGTATAGAGAGAGAGGGGGAGGGATGAAAGCCAAGCATGGCCGGAGGGGGAAGGGGCCTGAATATTTGGGGAATTCCTTCTTGGTTTTGGTGGGGGTTAGCGGTTAGTACTTCAAGAAGTTGGATAAGGTTTGCACATCCAGCCTGAAACAATTCAAAACAATTAGCCTGAACTGACCAATGAAAATCTCAATAACGTGAGTGTATGTTTCCTATGTTTTTGTTGTGATTGATCTGTACTCCTGACCACGTGAGGTTGAGCCAGAACAGCGCCGGGGATTCCCCATTGGTGTCCAGAGGTCACGTGTACCAGTGTGGTACCAGTGTCCCATGCAAAACTTTGTGTACCCATGATGGGTGTGCCAGCGAATATGCTCTTCGAGAACAAGCTTCATCTAGATCAGACGGCCACCATTGTGTACTTGTTCTTTTGATACACAATGATGAAGGAAATGATGGAAACGGCTCTATTCAACATGAACACATGAATTGTAAATGAAACAATAAACTAAGCACTTAAAAGCACTTGCTCTATCGGTTTGGAGCATGCATGAAATACCAATAAGACGGAATGCAGCCCATCAAAAACAGCGAAGTGCTGAAGTTGATAGTCCCATGACAGACTTATGCATCTGTACTTTTCCTGGTAATTCAGATGCCACGTTAGTATTCAAACGGGAAAAACAGGCTTCCCTCCGGCTCAAACTCAACCTGAATATCATGAATGTATAAAGCTTAAGGAAGGGAACTTTGAAATGTTTCACTTGAATTACTCAACCAAAGTGTTAAAATACATAAAGAGCGTGAAAAAAAAAAGGACGCATTTAAAAATCCCCAACCAATCCCCTGTTGTGATAAAAACAGGAGAGGAAAGAATTAAGAGAACATTTCCTGAATTATAGAACTATTTAAAGCTTTGTATGTTAGGTAAAATGACTAAATGACTAAATGTAAATGTAAATGTAAGTCGCTTTGGATAAAAGCGTCTGCTAAATGACTAAATGTAAATGTAAATGTAGGTAAAATGACTATTTCGCTTTAAGCTTCTTGCAAATGTCAAAGAAAAATATTGTTTCTAGTTGTGTTTATTTGCAAAAATTAAAGCTGGGTTGAAAATGACAGGAAAGATGCATTTTTCAGACCTCAAATGCTCGAAAGAAAACATGTTTATATTCACTTATACATATCAGTATAGTAATATTTGTATATGTATTCAGGAAAACTTACTTTTTATTTATATGGCATTTATATTTATTCATATTATTTATATGGCAACCTCAATATCATCACCGTTTTGACGTATCCTGTCATGCTGTCAGTCTTTCACTGCTATTGTTTTTTAATATATCACATATATATTTAGATACCTATTTCTTTATATTTATATATATATATGTATATATATATATATATACCTATTTCTATATATTTATTTCTATACACAGCTTATATCCACTGTGTAACTGAAATAAAGATTTAAATTCTCCTTTGCTGTCACACCATCTCATGTCACCCACCAACCCAAAACAGCACATTTGTGTTTTTATCTTTGAAATGCAAAACGTCAGCATGTAAAGCCAGTGGCTGTTTTACATATCTGCAAAGCGTCGGTGTTTAACTGGTCTGCACTGGTTTCACTTCATAAAGCGCTGCGGCGTTGATGGCGGGGGGCAGGAGTCCATGCAGAGCTGCAGACAGAAGCAAGCAGGGACTTTCCAGGGTCACTCATGTGAGAGGCTTCTGAGGATTGAAATGTAAAAGCCCATTGTGCCGCTTTACAACAGCACATATGCGCTCGGCAAATAGCAGTGTCTCAAATCGATCATGTGCAAGATCAAATTAGACATTGTTTATGGGCCCTGCTGAGTGCTTTATTTTTCCAAGACGCATAAAAACGTCCCTTTGCGAACAGCGCCTGGAAATCATATGCACATCCGACCCGTGAGAATGCAAACAGACGTGACTATTCTCTGGGAAGTGGAATTTCAGAGGAGCTGTTTGCCTCGTGACCTTGTGTCTTTGGTTGGACGGCATCGGTGAGCTTTCTAAACTGGGGGACCCGCAGACACATGCGTTGGCATGCCCCTACATCATTTCTAAATGTGGAACTGTGCAGGATCACATGCCTTTGACATCTATAGATCCCACAGCCAGAAAAAGCAGTCATCCAGACAACAACATTATCTAATTCTGGGGTTGTCTCCATTTCAGAGAGAACTTAAAACTGCACGGAACATCTAATTCTGGATGGCTACCCAATCTGGTTATTACGTAGCTTAAGCCATGCTGCTGGTTTGGTCTTAAATGGATGAATAAATCCTTTTTATGTGTCTGTGTTTCCAGTGGGAAATGTATTTAAAAGAGTGTGGAAAACAGGCCGGTTGGGTTTAGGGTTTTAAAGTCATAACGAAAAGATTATGTTTGATGTAAATAAGGATTATTTAGACACTAAAAATGTAAAGGTACTCAAAAATATAAGTGTCAGTGCATTGGGTGTGTGGTTGAATTCAAGGTGTTTATCGCCATCTTCTGGAGTCAAGATGGAAATGTAATGGTCAATTGTTGAGAAGAGAGATGTGGGACAGACCTCTGGTGTGGTTTTGTTGAAGATGTCTTTTCCTTCTATCACATTCTTCATCACTTTATCTTTCAGCTGAGCATACTCTTCCTTTGTCAGCTGAATGGATTCCACCGATGTCTTGCAATTTTTGCACTCTCCACTAAACAAAAGACATTCCCACTTGAATTATTTACAAATCTTAAAATCAACCCCACGCAAACAGTATGGTGTACGTGGCACCGCAGATTCCTTCTTTTGTAAAGAAACCAAAAACAAACCTAGGCGCCATGGATGAAAATCTCCCGGTCCATTTTTGATCTGGTAAACTGTAGAGAGAAAAGAATGTTATAATAAAGATCTAAAATAGTAGAAACATATAAACATAAAAGTTACAGTTCATCTGAAAATTTTGACACTCTCATTGTTTGCTCACCCTCTTGTCTTTTCAAACCTGTATTATTTTCTTTCCCAAGCAAAACACAAAAGAAGATATTTTGAAGAAAGTTGGTTAACGAGCATCCATGGACTTCCATTGTATGGAAACAAAACCAATGCAAGTGTATGATGGGTCATCAACACTCTCCCAAATATCTTCTTGTGTTCTGCGGAAGAAATGCTTACAGCTTGGAAAATGTCAAGAGGGGGAATTTTCACAATACAGGTGAACATCAATTTAAATCCAAACTTTTACCTTTCAAACCATTCTTTAATAGTTTTAACCAGCTGCTCCTCTGGATAGATCTGATTATCTCTCATATATGTCAGAACAGAAAGCAGCTTATCTTCATGTCTGCTCTCACCCATACCACTCTGAAACAGACATCGCCAGGTGTGCTGATGTGGAGTAAGACTTTGCTCCAGGAGCTCATCGTACAGCATCCAGCTCGTGTCTGTATCCCCGTGACGAGCTGCTCCAGCGATGACATCCCCATAGTTACCCGGAGACGGCAGAAGGGCCTTTTTCATTCCTTCCAAGACGACGAGCGCCTCCCTCCAGCGTTCCGTTTGACTGAAACCTTTCACAAAAAGGGAAGACGCTCCCGTGTCGAGCGTCTTAAAGCAAGACTTCATGATGTCATAAGTGTCAAATATTTCTGTGTGATGCCCGCCCATGACACACAATGTGAGGTACCTCAGAAGGATTTCGTAAGACAGGGTGCCTTTATCCAGAGCCTCGTAGGACAGGAGAGATTTGGCAATGTTGACATCTGCTTTGGAGGCTAGATGCCCTTCCAACATTTGTAAAGCGAACCGCTCTGGTTTGGTCGAGGTCTCCTTTAACTTCGCCCATTCTGACGTGGTCAGAGGACGAGCGGGGAGCTGGACCTTTGAAGACCCTCTCCGTCTCTCAGAGGAAGGACCAGATGGTTCTTCAGCATCCGGCCCGGCCCGCTGTCTCAGATATTCGGCTTTCCTTTTGGCCGTGCCGGCTGTGAATACTGAATTGGGGAAGGCAGGTTTCACTCTCAACGTGACACCTTTCTTTTCAGCAGTCCTGTCGTGCGATTGTGCTTTTGTGAATCCTCCCTTCGTGCTGTGAAACTTTGGACCGATGATGAATCTGACATTGTGTAAAATGTTGTGGTTTGAAGAAGAAGCCAAAGCAGATCTGATGGATGCTGGGTTGCCATGCAATGTGCAAAAATGTCTAACCCAAGTCCTTGTTTTGAACATCAACATGATTTAAGCCTTACTTCACACACTGGATTCAATCTTTTCCCTGCTCAGCACAAATAACAAAAAAATAAACACAAGTTGGATGAATGTTACTTAATGTGATTGACATATTGTGACATTTTCATCAACTCATCAAAAACATAACACCAAATGTCATTATTTTAAGTTACTCAGTGTTTGTTAAAGACAAATGTTTACAATCAGAAACTCACATGATCAAATTAAAGTGTTAGCATCCATAACAGAAAGCATCTACT
Source organism: Triplophysa yarkandensis (assembly GCA_033220385.1). NCBI lineage: Eukaryota > Metazoa > Chordata > Actinopteri > Cypriniformes > Nemacheilidae > Triplophysa > Triplophysa yarkandensis. Next base: position 1,264,343 of record CM065663.1, on the reverse strand, counting down.
GGCCACTCACGAGGTTGCTGTCGCTTCCTGATGACGTAGGTGCGCCTGTACGTCACCGGTGTAAACAGTTGCCAAGAGTCTTCTGGAAACACAACAAAAACGACCTAAATACTTAAAAACTCGAATAAAAGATTTAAAATATTAATGGCCAACGACAAAACATCACACTGGAAGGATTTACTAAAAAGAAGACTTGCCTCTGCTAACAAAGGTAAACATGCTAGCAGCTATTCAGGAAGAGATATTTAGTAAAATGTGTTGTGGGGAAATGTAACAGACTGTCTTTTAACTAAATTAAAGTCATAATTGAAAAAACATTGATTTATATTAATATTGATTATTGGTTTTATTAAACTTAGTGATTTGGATGAAAAGTAATAAATGTGATGTCATATAGCATAAATGCATTGGATCTGATTGATAATGTGTGAAATCAATCCTGATGTGTGATCAGATGACAGGACAGAGGAACAGAAGACAGCAGAGGAAACCAAACTCTTCACCAGATATTATACAGAATGGAAAGGGGGTCAGAGTGAAAGTGACTCCTTTAAACACATCCCACGGTTCTATTACAGGGTGAGTATTGTCATATAAGATCAATTAAAACAGTAAAGGGTCAGCGGCTCTGGTGTTGATCGTAGTGATCAACATAATCAATTATATGACGAGGGCAGTCGTGCCCTGGTGGTTCGAGTCTTGGACTCGTGATCTGAAGGTTGTTGGTTCGAGACTCAGAACCAGCGGGAATACCACGACTGAGGTGAGTCCCTTGAGCAAGGCACCGTCTCCCCCACTGCTCCCCGGGCGCCGTGGCATGGCTGCCCACTGCTACGTGTGTGTGTTCACAGTGTGTGTGTGTGTGTGTTCACAGTGTGTGTGTTTTCACAGTTTGTGTGTGTGTTCACTTACTGTATGGGTTAAACAAATTCCAAGTATGGAACACAATACTTGGCAATACGTCACTTCACTTCACTACAGTGTGTGCCATAACCTTCACATTCAATCTTTCAGAAAGATCAATGTGTTTCTATGTTCTACTGATTTCACTTACAGATGTTCTATGTTCTACTGATTTCATTTACAGATGTCCTATGTTCTACTGATTTCATTTACAGATGTCCTATGTTCTACTGATTTCATTTACAGATGTCCTATGTTCTACTGATTTCATTTACAGATGTCCTATGTTCTACTGATTTCATTTACAGATGTCCTATGTTCTACTGATTTCATTTACAGATGTTCTATGTTCTACTGATTTCATTTACAGATGTCCTATGTTCTACTGATTTCATTTACAGATGTTCTATGTTCTACTGATTTCATTTACAGATGTCCTATGTTCTACTGATTTCATTTACAGATGTCCTATGTTCTACTGATTTCATTTACAGATGTCCTATGTTCTACTGATTTCATTTACAGATGTCCTATGTTCTACTGATTTCATTTACAGATGTTCTATGTTCTACTGATTTCATTTACAGATGTTCTATGTTCTACTGATTTCATTTACAGATGTCCTATGTTCTACTGATTTCATTTACAGATGTCCTATGTTCTACTGATTTCATTTACAGATGTCCTATGTTCTACTGATTTCATTTACAGATGTCCTATGTTCTACTGATTTCATTTACAGATGTCCTATGTTCTACTGATTTCATTTACAGATGTCCTATGTTCTACTGATTTCATTTACAGATGTCCTATGTTCTACTGATTTCATTTACAGATGTCCTATGTTCTACTGATTTCATTTTCAGATGTCCTATGTTCTACTGATTTCATTTACAGATCTCCTATGTTCTACTGATTTCATTTACAGATGTCCTATGTTCTACTGATTTCATTTACAGATGTTCTATGTTCTACTGATTTCATTTACAGATGTCCTATGTTCTACTGATTTACAGATCTCCTATGTTCTACTGATTTCATTTACAGATGTCCTATGTTATACTGATTTCATTTACAGATGTTCTATGTTCTACTGATTTCATTTACAGATGTTCTATGTTCTACTGATTTCATGTACAGATGTTCTATGTTCTACTGATTTCATTTACAGATGTCCTATGTTCTACTGATTTCATTTACAGATGTTCTATGTTCTACTGATTTCATTTACAGATGTCCTATGTTCTACTGATTTACAGATCTCCTATGTTCTACTGATTTCATTTACAGATGTCCTATGTTATACTGATTTCATTTACAGATGTTCTATGTTCTACTGATTTCATTTACAGATGTTCTATGTTCTACTGATTTCATTTACAGATGTTCTATGTTCTACTGATTTCATTTACAGATGTCCTATGTTCTACTGATTTCATTTACAGATGTCCTATGTTCTACTGATTTCATTTTCAGATGTCCTATGTTCTACTGATTTCATTTACAGATCTCCTATGTTCTACTGATTTCATTTACAGATGTCCTATGTTCTACTGATTTCATTTACAGATGTTCTATGTTCTACTGATTTCATTTACAGATGTCCTATGTTCTACTGATTTACAGATCTCCTATGTTCTACTGATTTCATTTACAGATGTCCTATGTTCTACTGATTTCATTTACAGATGTTCTATGTTCTACTGATTTCATTTACAGATGTTCTATGTTCTACTGATTTCATGTACAGATGTTCTATGTTCTACTGATTTCATTTACAGATGTCCTATGTTATACTGATTTCATTTACAGATGTTCTATGTTCTACTGATTTCATTTACAGATGTTCTATGTTCTACTGATTTCATTTACAGATGTTCTATGTTCTACTGATTTCATTTACAGATGTTCTATGTTCTACTGATTTCATGTACAGATGTTCTATGTTCTACTGATTTCATTTACAGATGTCCTATGTTATACTGATTTCATTTACAGATGTTCTATGTTCTACTGATTTCATTTACAGATGTTCTATGTTCTACTGATTTCATTTACAGATGTTCTATGTTCTACTGATTTCATTTACAGATGTTCTATGTTCTACTGATTTCATGTACAGATGTTCTATGTTCTACTGATTTCATTTACAGATGTCCTATGTTCTACTGATTTCATTTACAGATGTCCTATGTTCTACTGATTTACAGATCTCCTATGTTCTACTGATTTCATTTACAGATGTCCTATGTTATACTGATTTCATTTACAGATGTCCTATGTTATACTGATTTCATTTACAGATGTTCTATGTTCTACTGATTTCATTTACAGATGTCCTATGTTCTACTGATTTACAGATGTCCTATGTTCTACTGATTTCATTTACAGATGTCCTATGTTCTACTGATTTCATTTACAGATGTCCTATGTTCTACTGATTTCAGTATGGTTACAGTATTGATTCTCCTCAACCATAACCGGCAAGTTTGGGTCTTGTCCCGATTATGCTTTTCCCATGTTCTCCGACATTTCATGATTCAGAATTTTTTGTCATCATTTGTGAGAAGCCGCTGACTGTTGGTTTGATTTCTGTGCAATTGAAGTAAATTGTTACCATCGTTCAATCTCATTCTTCAAATTATTATTGTGTTTATACAGGTTTGAAAAAACAGGATTGTCAATAAAATCGTAAATTTAGACAAAATGTTCAGTTTTGGGTAAAAAAATTATATCTTTGTGTATCATATATTAAAAAGCCGGTTAAAATTAAATGACATCTAGCAGTTCAGTCCACCTCTAACCTTTTGAAACACTACAGTGGCTAACACAGTGCAAATTTGTTGTAGTGTTTTTGCTTCTTAGTCTAAATATTTATAAAGCACTTTAGGGATCTAGCAAAAATTATATTTACATTTATTCATTCGGCAGACGCTTTTATGTAAAGCGACTTACAGTATTATGCAGTAGTCAATCATCACTGCAGAGTAAAAAGGGGTAAGATGTCTTGCTCAAGAACACTTCAGTTTTTGTATGCTGATACTGGGATTCAAACCAACAACCTTGAAACCAACAACCTTCTGATTACAAGTTCAAATCTCACACCAGCAGACCAGAAGTGACCCAAACATCCTGATCCACATTTCTCAATGTTTAATTTCAGCTCCCTGCAGAAGATGAAGTCCTGCTGCAGAAGCTCAGAGAAGAGTCGAGGGCCGTGTTTCTCCAGAGGAAGAGCCGTGAACTGTTGGACAACGAAGAGTTACAAGTGAGATTACTTTGACTGATCCTTTGTCCAATGTGAGCAAAATTAACTTTAGAGTTCACTCAAAAATAAAGATTAGTCAATTACTCACCTTTCGGTTGTTGCCTTTAGAGTACTGATGAACAGAGAAATACATCTGGAAAAAACTGTTTAAGTTTATTATTGATTACCATAGTAGGAAACAATATTTTCTGTTCTGTTAAACATAAAATAAGTTATTTTTCGGATTGAAGGACATGAAAAACGACCATTGTAATTGTTCCTATTATGGCTGTCCATTGGTTGCATCCATTTGTATATAACTTTCCTTGTGTTCAGCCAAACAAAACAATATACAGGTTGCACAACCAGAGAGTGATTAATAACAGAATTTTTATTTTGGGGGAACTGTCCTTTTAATATAACTGACAGTGCATGTTTAGATTTTTTAGAAAAAAGATTTGTATTGTGTTTTAGTGTGGATTAGTCGCTGTAGTTTTGCTTTGTTTTTCTAATGCGTTTTTTTTGTGCCATAGAATCTTTGGTTTCTGCTTGATAAACATCAAGTCCCACCCACTGCCGGTGATGAGGCCATGATAAGTTATGAGAGTTTTTTACAGGTTGGAGAAAAGGCAGGTGCAAAATGCAAGTAAGTGCATCATAGAACTATAATCTGATTAATTATTTTTATTTAAAACCCTGAGTAAGGCAACATTATCATTTGTAATCCTCACACCCTCTTAGGCTGTTCTTCACCGCTAGAGTCTACGCCAAACTACTTCACAATGATCCATATGGGCGAATATCAATTATGCAGTTCTTCAACTATGTCATGAGAAAAGGTAATTCTGCAATACTGCATTCTCATGTAATTATTACTGAAATCATTTCAGTTTCATCTAAACATAATAATAAAGATTTTTGGATGAATCATGGATGAACCTGAATTTCCTCTCTGTTAGTGTGGCTGCACCAGACCAGGATTGGTTTAAGCCTTTATGATGTAGCCGGTCAAGGTTATCTTCGTGAATCAGTAAGCAATATAATTCCACCCTAAGCAACAAAACGTGAATATATCTGTAGCATTCACTTTAAAATGATTCATATAAACTTGTGTATTTGTGAAGGACTTGGAGAACTATATTCTAGAACTGATTCCCACACTCCCGCAACTGGATGGCTTGGAGAAATCTTTCTACTCGTTTTATGTTTGCACCGCTGTTCGCAAGTTCTTCTTTTTCCTTGATCCACTGCACACTGGTACAAACCCTGTATGCTGTTATTTCATGCATTTTATAGTTACAGCACCTGCAAATATAATATATATTTTTTAATGCATAGGAAAGATAAAGATTCAGGACATCCTGGCTTGCAGTTTTCTGGATGACCTACTTGAGGTACTGTATGATTTCTGACTCAAGTTTACCTACACTACTCAAATAGTTTGAATCTGTTTTTAAAAATCTGAATTTTCGTGCTGTTGTAATGTCTTATATAACAGCTCAGAGATGAGGAGCTGTCAAAAGAGAGTCAGGAGTCCAACTGGTTTTCTGCGCCTTCTGCCCTTCGAGTTTATGGTATGTTGACCAAAAACTTGGCTATTCTTGCTTGTTTTAAAATCTGACTAGGATGTGCAATGAGAACTGTTTTTCTTGTTGACAGGACAGTACCTTAATCTCGATAAAGACCACAACGGTATGCTCAGTAAGGAAGAGCTGTCTCGCTATGGCACAGGAACTCTAACTGGTGTTTTCCTAGACCGTGTCTACCAGGAATGCTTAACCTATGATGGTGAAATGGTAAAACCATTTAATTTACATTTTCTGACATTTCATATCTTAAAACATACCTGTGTATTTTCTGTGTCTCTAGAGACATTTAATTCACAAAAGGTTTTTAAACACCTCCATACAGGACTATAAGACCTATCTGGACTTTGTGCTGGCTCTGGAGAACAGAAAAGAACCTGCAGCCCTCCAGTATATTTTTAAACTGTTGGACATGGAAAACAAAGGATACCTTAATGTCTTTGCCCTCAACTACTTTTTCAGGGTAAGTGGGAATTCAATGGGGGTAAATGACTAAATGTAAATGTAAAATATCATTGAAATTGAAAACCACTTACTGTTTTCTTTATGATATCAGGCCATTCAGGATCAGATGAAAATCCATGGACAGGAAACGGTTTCCTTCCAGGATGTTAAGGTACAACTCCTTTTGCTCTCTGTTTAATATTGTGTCGAACATCACATGCATAAATCGAAACTATGTGCAAGAAATTTTGAAATGGATTACAATGTTGTATTTGATCATAACTGTGTCTACAGGATGAAATCTTTGACATGGTAAAACCCAAGGATCCTTGTAAGATCACCCTACAGGACCTGGTGAACAGTGGACAGGGCGATACAGTCACAAGTATTCTTATTGACCTTAATGGCTTCTGGACTTACGAGAACAGAGAGATGCTGGTGGCTAATGACAATGACAGCAACACAGGTGATTTGGATGACACATGACATCATTACCTGTATAACATTATTTGTACTTTGACTGTGTTACTCTCTGTGTTATGAAAAATGAATACACAAAATTGGTCAGTTGTATATTGAAAGGTTTATTAAGTCATATTATGTACAAAAGGAATTGCATTTTTTTCACCTACTTTACATAAAAGTAGATGTTTGTTTTTTATGTAATACAATTTTCTAACAAATAAATTATTCCGTTTTTCCAAAATGAAATGCATTCGTATTTTTTAGAGTGTGTCATAGTCATAGCACACATATACTGTGTTCACAATAAAGGGAGTATCTGTTTAGAAAAATAATAAAAAACATAACCCATTGAAAAGAAAGTGGTTCCCATAAGACCACCTGAACTACTTTCAACAACTACAAGCATAAAAAGGAACAGAAAAAATATTACATAATAATTATTAACAATGTCCAATATTGTCTGTATAATGTCTTATATTGTCAATTTTTAATAATATGGCCTGCGTAACATTGAACCACGCAGTTGGTAGTGTTTATAATTGCAAAATGTACAATTAATTGCAGTAAGCTTCTTGTGTATTGAAAAGTTAAATATATGGCTTGGAAATGTTTTGTAAAAAAGGCTTGCATTCACAGAGGACGTATTGTCAGCTATGCCTCAAGAGCACGTTACCTTCACATTCATTTGTTAAGTTCATGTATGTGACTATAATTGTCGACTTGGTGTGATGAACTTACAGAAAAAAGAAAACTAGCAAACGCTCTACCTACGGTCTATAAATAAGGTAAAATTGTCTGATGTGCACAATGATTTTAACATTATTTTAGGAGGGAATAGGTGCAGGCACTTTACTGGCATCAGATGTTGTGTGTGATTCTTGTTCAAGTTCAAAGGTCACATTCACAAAAGAAGCAGTTGCTTCTGGTTGCTCGATCTTTGGTTGCTGGCTCTCCTGACCGTGCTGTTCGTCAAAACGACGTTCTGCCTCCTCCGACAGGTGGTTCTCCTCCTCTTCTTCTTCCTCCTATTGGCGATTATTTGTGGATTTTGATAAATACTAACATGATTATATTTTGAGCAAAGAATACCAAAGTGCACAAACCTCTTTCTTCATCCTGTAGTATTCATCAATTGCATATTGATATTTCGGTGTGGTGATTCCAAGCAGTGATGCCATTCTCTCACCAAGATAGTCACAAACTGAAACATTGCAACAAAGTCAAACATTTCTCAGAAGACGAATGTTGTGTAGCGAATCTTATGCGATCGCATGGTACTTATAATCATGGATCGGTCATTTATTTCAACATTTCTTTACCTGAGATGGTAGATGTGGCCACCCTCCACATTTGGAACCAGAAATATGGACCCCAGGTCAGCTTTGACTAAACCCAGAAAAGCTCAATTACAATCATATTGCTCATACATGAATCGATTGATTATTGATTTGATTGGATGACACGTACGGCATCAACGGCAGTATTCTTGCGCTGTGGCTCTTCCTCTTCTTCCTCATCTGTGCTGTACTCCTCCATGGTTTCACCGCTAGCAAAGTAGATGGTTCTGCGAGGAACCTTTGGGGGCTTCTTCCCAAGTTCTCCGAGTTCAACATTTTCAAACTCTTTCACAGCAGAAGCGCTCTAAACCAAAAGAAGGACACATTGCCATTATTGTTACGTGTTTTCAAGCAGCTTTTACACATGATTACATTGGAAACAGCAAATCATAGACAATTAAATTCTAAGAAATTAGAATTTTATGTATAAAAAAAAGTTTAACACACAATAATTATAGAATAAATAAAACAAATGAGAAGAATTTTATATTTATATTTATTCCTCACACATTACCATAACAATATAATAACCAAAATATTATATTTATATATAAAAACTATTCATATTACTAATGTTACAGTTTAATAAGGTAAAGCAAACATGACTTATTCACTCATGACATCACATGTGTGTCAACAAACTTGCTAAGCAACAATGAAATGAACAGGAAGTAGAATTGATGTTACATTAATAAAACGTTTATATTCATTTTAAAATCCTCATTTGTACCTTTTCTGTGTCCATGGTTTGTCCCAGAGAGATATTAACGTTTGTGAGGTAAAGAAAGAGTTCAGCCATGTCTTCTTTCTGTTGTTTCCTTCTGCCAGCTGGAGCACTTCCTCATAGCGCCTTCAAACCGGAAGTGATGTCAAACTAAATTATTTTATTATTATTTTTTATGAGCTGTTTTTTTTCACACTGAAAGTCTCACACGATTACAAATATAAAGAAAATGTTCACAAAAATATAAACGAAGGTTAATGATGGAGTAACTGTTTTAGTATGTTTTTAAATTATTTTTATTTTTATTTTCAAATTGGTGACACAATATTAGTTTTATGTTTTAACTTTTATTTATTTAAGATAACAACACTTCATCATAATCATGAATATCTTCTTTAAAAAAAATGATTCAACCTTTATTTTACTTTCTGCACAAAAGACTTCACAGAACTTAAACAATAAGTTGTAAATATTTAAAAAAAAATCAAACAAAAAACAATTAAATTAAAATAACTGATGTACAATCGAAAATCATAAACTGTACAATCATTCTATTAACTGCCATAAACATGGAATATAAAAGTCTTTTTTAATTTTAAACATATATAGAAAAATTATTTTTGAAAATGTGATTTACAAATACATTTACATTTAGTCATTTAGCTAAAAGCTGTAAAATCATTCTATAAACATAAAATATAAAAGTCTTTTTAAATTTGTAATTGTTAACATATATAGAACAATTATTTTCAAAACCATAAATATCCAAAGCGACTTATTAATTGTAATAAAAAAAATAATTCAAGTCATAAACAAGGAACGTTGATTGTACTGATGATAAATTAAAAAAAATATAAACAATAACTGATGTACAACTAAAAAGATTGAGGTATAAAATCATTCTATAAACCCAAGTACTATCAACATAGAATGTGAAAGTTTTTTAATTTTAAACATATATTGAAAAATTAATTTTGAAAATGTGATTTACAATACATTTACATTTAGTCATTTAGCTGACGCTTTTATCCAAAGTGACTTACAAATTGTAATAAAACAACAAAAAATTATTCAAGTTAACAAGTAATGTTAATTGTAATGATGATATATAAAAACTCTTTATTTTATCATTTTTGTGTGTTTTTAAAAAATAAAAATAACTGATGTACAATCTAAAATCAAAAGCTGTAAAATCATTCTATAAACATATAATATAAAAGTCTTTTTTAATTTGTAATAGATAACATATATAGAAAAATTATTTTGAAAACCATAAATATCCAAAGCGACTTACAAATTGTAATAAAACAAAACAACATAATTCAAGTTAACAAGTAATGTTGATTGTACTGATGATATATAAAAAACTCTTTATTTTATAATTTTTGTGTGTTTTTAAAAAATAAAATAAAAAAATAACTGATAAACAATCTAAAATCAAAAGCTGTAAAATCATTCTATAAACATTATATATAAAAGTCTTTTTTAATTTGTAATAAATTTAATTTGGATAAAAGCGTCTGCTAAATGACTAAATGTAAATGTAAATGTCATTGTTAACATATATAAAAAAAATATTTTCAAAACCATTAATATCCAAAGCGACTTATTATAAGTCATATAATTATAAGTCATAAACAAGTAATGTTGATATATAAAAAAAAATGTTTGGGTGAGTTTAAAAAAATATTTAATTAAACACCAAATCGTGCTCTCTTCCGGTCGTTCGATGCATAGCAAAAATAAGACATTTCAGACGAAACCATTCCAACCCCCCCTGTGTGTGACAAACACATAACACATCCTTTTAATAATCCTTCCACGACACAAAATATTAAAAAATAAGTTTAAAATCAACACCTAAATAAACAAATAACCCAATGAGATAAAAACTAATTTAAAAGAAATTAAAAAGAAGTTAAAAGAAGTTAAAATGAAAAGAAGCCCCCCCCGCGATGAGCAGAAAGTGGACTGCTCCGGTAGTATTGAAGCGTCTCGCGCACTTGTTTGTTTTCGCCACAAGCAGAAGCAGCGGCGCGAGGCGCACAACGGCGGGAACTCTTCTAACGGTTCCGGTTCGAAACCCTCACAGCCGTTACGTTCTTCCGCCATGGCTCTGTGCAGCAGCATCGGAGCCTCGGCGTTACCCAGCGAGCTCATCGTTCATATCTTCTCGTTCCTGTCGGACCGGGATAAGCTCCGGGCCTCGGCCGCCTGCTCGCGCTGGAGGGAGTGTCTCTTCTACCCCGCCCTCTGGACGGAGCTCGAGCTGCGGGTCGGCGGTTCCGGTTCGGAGCAGAGCCCGCGGTTGGAGTTTCTGCTGCGGAAGTTCGGCTCGTTCGTGCGGGAGCTGCGGCTGGAGCTCGGGCCGGCGGACGGCGCCGCGGAGCCCGGGGAGAGCGACCGGAAGGACGCGGTGGTGACGTATTTGGATCGGGTGTTGTGTGTGCTGGGCGGCCTGCGTGCTAACAGGTGACTGTGTGTTTGTAAACAGACGCGTTGCATGACGTCATGCGCCCTGTGTTCACCCCACGCGCGTTAAAGTGTGGACGGGTCCATGACGCAACACACTCTCGCAGAACAATCTGTTGTTCTGTTCTGTGCACTTGTGTTCTATTGTGATCACTGCTTCTGGCCTTTTCCTTCCCCGTGTGTGTGTGTGTGTGTGTGTGTGTGTGTGTGTGTGTGTGTGTGTGTGTGTGTGTGTGTGTGTGTGTGTGTGTGTGTGTGGGGGTTCTTTTCAGTGATGTGATGAACGGCAGGAATCTGGGCTATTCGTTTCACAAATCCTGAGTACACACACACAGGGGTGAACACACACATACACACAGGGGTGAACACACACACACACACACACACACACACACACACACACACACACACACACAGGGGTGAACACACACACAGGGGTGAACGCACACACACACACACAAACAGTGGTGAACACGCGTACACACACGCACACACACACACATAAACAGTGGTGAACAGGCACACAAACACACACACACACACACACAGCGATGCACGCACACACAAACAGTGGTGAACACGGGCACACACACATACAGCGATGAACGAACACACACACAGCGGTGAACACACAGGAGTGAACACACGCACACACACAGCTGTGAACACACAGGAGTGAACACACGCACACACAAACAGTGGTGAACACGGCCACACATACACACAGGGGTGAGCACGCACACAAACACACACAGAGCGATGAACGAACACACACACACACACAGCGGTGAACACACAGGAGTGAACACACGCACACACACATACAGGGGTAAACACGCACACAAACACACACACAAAGCGATGAACGAACACACACACACGCACACACAAACAGTGGTGAACACACACACAAACACACACAGCGGTGAACACACAGGAGTGAACACACACACACAGCGGTGAACACACAGGAGTGAACACACACACACAGCGGTGAATACACAGGAGTGAACACACGCACACACAAACAGTGGTGAACACGGTCACACACACACACACAGGGGTGAACACGCACACAAACACACACAGAGCGATGAACGAACACACACACAGCGATGAACACACACACACACACAGAGGTGAACACACAGGAGTGAACACACGCGCACACACAAACAGTGGTGAACACGGTCACACACACACACACAGGGGTGAACACGCACACAAACACACGTAGAGCGATGAACGAACACACACACACAGCGATGAACACACAGGAGTGAACACACGCACACACAAACAGTGGTGAACACGGTCACACACACACACACACAGGGGTGAACACGCACACAAACACACACACACAGGGGTAAACACGCACACAAACGAACACACACAGCGATGAACGAACGAACACACACACACAGCAGTGAACACACACGCACGCGCCAGTGGTGAACACCTAAATGCCAAAATGCCAATCTTGAACTCCCATATACACAATCGTGGACTTGCACACACCGATCTAACCCCCAAGACTCGAACCGGCAACCCTAGGGTTAGGAGTCAAACGCTCTTACCACTAGGCCATGACTTTCAAGTCCTCTCTGAGGGATCTGCTTTCAGATTTGATGATGTCTAATAGATGTAAAAGACACAATAAATGTTTGCATGAACTTAAGATCTACATCAGATGTTTTTGTTGTAATAACATAAAGCTATGAATTATTATTTGTGAATACATTTATGCAATATTAGTATTATGTTTTGAGTATTATGAATGAATTCCATCGCAATAGAATACAAATGGACAATGTTCTTTTTGGTTTCATTCACAAAGCCTGTTCTTTGAACACCAGGCATCCCAGTGTCAGCAGATAATGACTAAAGTGTTCTTGAGCATGGCACCTTACCCCTGTTTGCTCTGCAACGATAATTTGCCACTGCATCGTACTTGTAAGCCACATTGGATAAAAGCATCTGCTAAATGAAACGTAAATCTAAATGAGGATTATATTTTTTGTAGATCTTAGAGTTAATTGTTTCACCTTTCTTTCTCCAGAAATCTCCGGACATTGAGTTTGTATGGTGACACATGCATCCTGCAGGAAGATGGCATTTTGGACGGCTCTTACCTTAGCCAGGTCGACCAAGGTGGCAAGAAAATAAAGGAGTATGTTAATACCATGTTTTCAGTACTAGATAGGGATTTAAAGATTCATCGGTTGCATCAAAGTCTTTTTCTTAATCACTGGCGAATATTGTGATCCATCTTTTTTCGAAACGATTCGTTCTTTTAGTATACGTGTTCTTAATTATATTAATGTGGACAAATCCCAGCATACAGTTATATTGTGTCTGGCGTCATTTGACGTGGAATGTCACGTCAAGTCTTTTTCATAGTGGGATACTGAAAAGTTTTGTCTTTTGGGTGTTATGAAAAGTATACACATTAAAATCTGCATACGTGGTTTAATGTTGCTGTATACCATTTAAAACTAACCACAAGAAGTTCCCCGAGTTTGCATACATCAAAAAACTTAACACAAATTTTTTCTCTTGTCCTTTCAAGATGGATTTTTTCCTAACAACAGTTCTTCATCTTACAGGATCCAGCAGCTCTTCGAAGAGATCCTGTCCAACAGTAGGCAGATGAAGTGGTTGTCGTCTGCGTTTATGCTTGGCGTGGTGACCCCGTGCTCACTGGCCTCTCTTTCTAATGCCAGCACCAGCTCTCTTGAGCACATCAGCCTGCTAGATAACCAGCTGCCAAGCCTGGTGCCAACGGTCGAGCTGGAGAGGCTCGTTCACCTGCGTTCTCTGTCTCTAGACTTCTGCGACTTCACCTCTGACATGTGCCGTCTCCTCGCCTCTGCTGACCGAGCTCCTCTCCATCGCCTCTCCCTCCTGCTTAATGGCGCGGCTTTAGACGTCAAGCCTCTGAATGGTACGGCCACCGAAGACGACTGGAAAGCCCTGGTCCGCAGCAGTACCAACCTGCGCGTCTACATCATGGCTATGGACGTGTGCAGCCAGGATCTTCTGCGTGTTCTGAAGCCCAGCATCCCCCTTGAGAGGATCCACCTGGACAGCTATAGCACGCTTGTGACTGATGGTGTCGTGGAGCTTATCTCCCAGCAGTACCACAAAACCCTCACCCAATTCATCTTGATGAGAGACGACTCAAGGTTTCAGGATCTCAGCGTCAACCGTAATGAAGATCCGCTGGTTCTGCTCGCCTGGCGCTGTGTGCATCTTGCTGTCTTGATCATCCATGGTAATTTTTGTTTAAGATAACATTCATGTACCGTTCACTCACTCCTCAGGCTTGAAACAAAATGGTTGACAATTTTGCCTTCTTACTAGAATATTATGGATATGAACAATTTTGTATTTAATATATTTTAAATTACATGAACTCATAATGAGGGTAGAGTGTTGTTGTTTTTGTCAACACTAAGCTGTCAACGTCATCAGATTGCTCGTTAATTTCATTAATGGATCTGAAAATCAGCTTTATAGACTAATCCATAACAATACCTTACACAACAAAACCACTTCTGTTTCACAAGTCATTGAATCATCAAATGGGAGCTGGTTATATTATAAGTTTATAGGGATACTCCTCCCAGAAATGAAACCTCTTTCATGAATTACCCTCAAGTTTACTAAACTTGTGTTTTTGTTGAACACAAAGCTATTTGGAACCGAGATTTCTTGGGCAATATTGAATACAATATCAAACTTTCAATATCAAAATTATATAATATATATTTTGAAGAATTCAGGAGAGCCAACAGTTCGGGGGCACACTTGACCACCATTAAAATTTTCTCTACCATGGAAGTCAATGGTGCCTCAAAATCTTCAGAACAAGAATCCATACATGTTTGGAGACTTCGAGGTTGACTAATTCATGAAAGAATTAACATTTTTGGGTGGATCATTTCTTTTATTCAGTTTTATATTGTGTTCTTACCTTTCAGTTTCTTTTTCTCCACAGGTTACATCGTGTGGTCTCACAACCTTGTGGCCATTTCTCGCCTGCGTGGCTCCAACCTAAAAGTCCTGGAGGTATCTGAAGAAAGCATCGACTTCGACCCGGACCAGTCGTTGTACATTGAGGGCGACCCCGTCCACAATCTGGTTAAGGAAGTGTCTCTTGGCTTGCACCGCGCTTGGAGTCCCTCCATAGACAACAGCGTCGTCCTGAACGAGCCCACTCAGCACTTCCATCGTGAGATGCAGAGCTTCAGCGCGGGCATGTAGATGCCTGGGGCCTGAACGCCCCCCCCAAAACCCTTTCTAACCCTGTGCTTGGTGATTGTTCACTAAATGCTCCCTTTCTCATTTTTTATATTTTCATTGCATTTTTGATTTGTGTTTTGTTTTTCTTGTAGTGTAAATTAATCCTTTATATGTGCTGTGTTTAATCAGTATTAGATCTATATTTATATCTATATCTTATCTATATCTCTATATCCTGCTTATTAATAGAAGAGTGTAGTTGGGTATTGGTTTAGTAGCTGAGTGAATGTTAAAGAGGAGCTTATATACAGCTAGCTGTACAGTGAGTCGTCTATCCTCTTGCTCTTCGTCCGTTTGTTGGTTTCCCCTAGAAAGCGTGGAGTTACCTCAAACTATCTGTCCTTCTTGGCTTTTAATATGACGAGATCCAGCGTTTTCGTCAACCTAATGGGAGATAAGTCTTCCGGCTGAGGGACGGGGCCAATCCACAATAGTTAGAACCCTTCCTCTTTGTATGTTGTCGTATTTAGAAGTGAGGATCGGTGGAAACGACACGTTCGTGACGGAACTCCCGCTGGTTTTTCTCAACCTTGAATTAGACGCGCCTCTGCCGGTGAAACCATTCGTAGAGGTTTTCAGTCTGGTGTGTGACACCTGCATGCTGACCGCCCTCCAGCACAATATCTGGGCCCAGCCATAGGTGTGCTTGTGTTTTCCTTTTTCTGTGTTTTTGTTTTAATGAAGTCTTTTCGTCTGTCTCAGGTAGGCAAAAATTATATGGCAAGGAAAATGAAGTTGATGGTTATGATGTTTTGGCGAGGGTGAAAACAATCAACTGTTCTGTCAGTTTAAATTGTTCTGGAGTCACAGATGCCTTCAAACTCCCCCTTATTTTTTCATGCTTTGATGTTTTAAGCCTCGGATTCAATCTATTGACCGTTTTTAAAGAACGTCTTTGGTATGACGCTTGATTCTCAACTGAAGCGTATCGACCCGAGAGTAATCCTCATCGTGAATGGATTGAATCCAGACTACAGTATTTCATCTGTAAAAAATAGATAGAGGGAGGCAGATGTTTGCTTGTTCAATATCTCAGGATTCCTGCACTTGCGGTACTTTTCCAGTGGATAGCTTTTGTCAAAGCTTTGTTCAGAGGGTCATTATGTCATAAGAGACGAGAAAGCTCTTCCAACAGAATGCGCTTTAGAAGCTGCTGGGTTTTTATTTTGTCTTTGTCTGATTTCCCTAGTTTACTCTTTAAGATTGAAAATCTCATTGTGTCGTTTGCTTTTACATATGTTGTGTGTCGGCGTTTTTAAAAAATCAAGGTTTATAGAAGATGTGGTTGGTTGTGTAGTTCTAATAAATGAATGTCAAACTGAAGCCTTCCTGAAAGTGGTAGAATTCCCCTCTTTCAAGAGCATATCTTTATTTTATGAAGCGATTTGTCGAAGAGCAAAGTACTTTTTGTACTTCTCTAACTCTTAAGGCCTCAGAACTTCCAGTCGTTTGGTGGCATAGACACCTGTTATCAAACCTGGTTAGAAGAGTAAGCCATCGTTCCTGATAGATCTGGGATCGAAACAAACGTAGAGCCAAAGCGAACCTTTAGAGCATGACGACGTTCTGTATATGCAAGTGTTCAAGGGGTAACCGTGTAAGTAAGTTTATGATGTTGTGGTCCAAAGAAAGAGTTTAAACCGTTACCCAATGACATCCAGCAAGATGTAAAGGCCTGCACAAAGAGTTAAGAGAGTTCTTCACAAATGTAGAGATCAAGATTAACCATGGTCTTAAATTGTTGTTGGCATAGATGCTGGACGGAACGTGCCACTTCATGTTTGTAATCTCATACATGAGTGCCAGTAGTGGGATTCTACATCTTTCTTAATAAGTAGTGCACCAAAAAGATTGAAATAAGTGTGTACTTTAGAGCTTGTTGTTGTGTATTGATTTTGCATGTGGCGGATGAGGACTGGAGTGTCGGTCAGTCTTTCTACGAGACCACTTAAGCGTACATACCGTGCCTACAAACCCACAAAAGGTTTTGTTTCAAACCTGTGTCATTTCCGCACACCTGCATAATGATTTCAAGGCACAGTTTGACAAGCGACACATAGCTTATTTAAACCGTCAGTGTTTAGTCTAATTTGTTTCTCTGCGTGTGTACCTTTTAGTGTACATTTTTGAAAAGTGCATTCTTTAGAGGAGCAGGTGTTAGTTCAATACAAAAGCGCACCACGTCTTCTGCAGTGAACGGGAAGCGGCCTTTCTCAGGGTTTCTGTAAGACGTACCGAGGAAAAGTCCAATCGCTCAGGCCTTGCATCGTGAAAGTTTCCACAGAGAAGTAATCTCAACAGTCACTGGATTTAACTTCTGTCAGCGCGTCTGCGCCAGCTGCCAAAGATCACGGTAATACAACGTTTTTTGAAGTGCCCACATGCTGGCAGAGGGCAGGGCCAACGGTTGATCGGCCAAGATGTACTACTACTACTACTACTACTTGTATTGTGTTACAACAACTACTATTAGATAAATGTACTAACGGAAGAGAGGTTGGACTTGAGGGATGGTTCACAGCTGTGCTGTGGCTTGGGTCATCATGCGTTAGATCTCTCTTACAATGCACCTGTTTCACTGTGAAAAGTGAATGTAATTTAACTATCGAAAAAATCAAGGTTGGTTCTATCACACCTATAAGCTGCTATGAGACGTGTTAAGAACATTCCACTGGGGAGTTAAAAACGAAAATGGCCAAATGTCTGCGTGAACAGATTATTTTTTTACTCTTTTATTCGCTTTCGTTTTGTTCTGCGTCAGGATCTAGAGTCGGCCTACGACTGGTCCAACGGTGAAACCTCGAGCGTTGATGTGGTCGGCAATTTTTTTTTACTCTTGAACCAATTTGATCCAACAGTTTTATGTTTTTAGGTTCAGAAACGTTATATGCATTTCACAATCTCTCGTAGAACAGAGAAAGCTGTATGTACAGAGGCTGCTATGAACCCCGTGTGGGAAAATCGACGTTGTTACACAATTGCCTGGTAAAGCTTTCCGTTAGCTAATATATGATAAACCTCACACCGGCCTTCACACGGGATAAAAGTGGAGTTTGGTTCAATACTCTTGTTTGGTAACTTTGACCGTAAATCCAACATGTTACCACGTTTCCACTTTAAGCCAACACAGGCCTCTGGATTTATTTCTTTGGTTGGCTTGTGTGTTACAGCAAAGTCAAAAACTATGCAAATGAAATGCATATGATTCAGTGGCTCTTAACTTGATTTCCTTTATTCTTTATTTTTTTCTGTCACTCAAATAGAAATATCCTTGCAATGATACTTGGCCTTATTATTGTTATTAATATTGTTTTAAGATCTCGATTCTTCGGAAGCCAACTCAGTTTCAGGGGCGACCGTGGGTTTCAGACATGGTCTCTGTGAGACTGGCCAGCAGGCCCCAGTTATAAGTGGTACGAATGTTGTGCATTTGTTTAAAATCAGGACAGTTTGCAATAAAACAGTGGCCATCATGGGGCACGAGCAGTGCTAAGACCACGCTGCTACCTTATAAACTTAACGGGGAGTTAACTAAGATAACATTACATGCATATGCGTATATATATGTATATCAACGTATATACTTTTATGCAACACGTGTCCAGGTTCTATTTATGAACATGAAAAAGTTTATAAGCGTTGATGTTTTGCAAAAGTGGTTTTACCATCTTAAATGTTTAATATTTGGGCAGGTGTGTTCTGTCTACCTTTTTGTCTCTGGTGAGCACACAGCATTGGATTTTATATGTACATCTGCAAACAGGAAGTCCTCTGGCACAGGTGTGAACATGCCAGGTGGGATGATTTTTAATGAGAAATGTGATCTTGAGGTTCCACGATAAAGAAGGAAAAATCGAAGAAATCTTAACTGACAGAGATTGGGTAAACCAGCCGAATGTTGATTTGAATTAATGTTGAACGAATGCATTTTCTTTTAATCGGTAAATAAAAGCATAAAAAAAAAACAGTTTTGTGTTTTATGCCTCTCAGGTATTTATTAATTTCAATTAAGTTCAAATATTTATTCCGTAAAAGTTTAACTAATACACTAAAAATATAATGCAACTTAACAATACATTTCCTTACTAAAAGTGTTTATTTTTCATTATGAAAAACTGATGCTGCATGTATTTTTTATATGGAATAATTCTAGATATTTTTACGTTAACATTTTAAAGTTAAAATACACTTCCTTTAAGGGATATTCTGAGATGTATAACAAAAATTTATTACTTGTATGATTTGTGGAAATTTGTGGACTTCTAGTTTATTTAATGCGAGTAATGTTTTGAGTGGGAAGTTTTTTGCTAAATTATTAACTACATTAAAACTTCATTTAACCATAATATTTTTCATTTCCTTTTCATTTAATAGAGCAACATTTTTATTTCCTCTCAGGTTTTCCCCCTATGGTTTTTAGTTTTTCAATGCAATGAAAAACAATTTAGTGTTCTAATTCAATAATACATTTTAATGTACACAAGTTATTTCTTCAGACCATTCTTAAGGCAAAACTTGTTAAAGGAAGCTATAAATACCATTAACTAAATGGACGGTTCTCTAGACTTTGTCAAATTGTCAACAAGATTATCCAAGTCTTCAAACAACATCCTATTCACAATATATACTTTAAATTTCTATATACAGTTTGACAAAAATGTGGACCTTCCATCATCTAACTCTTATTTAAAAACCATTCTGAGCATTTATAATCCTGTCATAAGCAGTTCAATTGACTTTTCAAACCTACACATTTACACAATACCCTAGGTCACACATTGTACTTTAAATACAGACATCGGTTTGACAAAACATTCCTCCTCATAATACAACCTGTGGCACTACCGTATCCTTAACTAAGCTTTGCACTTTCAACATAGACGAAAGATAACCACATTGCTACTGCGGTTATATAGAAGGAAACACCCCCTGTGAACAACAACAGGAAGCTACACATGATGTGCTGGGGAAGAAGAGTCACATGGGACAATCAGATGACATCATGAGGTGAAGGCGACTGTTCAAGGCGCTGCTCGCTACCTGGTGGGGAAGGCCTTGGAGGTGGTCCAGGGGGGAAATTGTCCGATTGGGGTCTTGGCGGCAGATAGCCCATGTGTTGAGGGTGTGGCAGCGGAGCTCTGGGAAACATCCCAGGGGGAAAAGGCCCTCGCACTATAAGAAATCAGGGTGGATGTTATTAACAGCGTCATAACAGACATAAAATAATGAAATGATACGTGTCAACCTGGCTTTCGTTTACAGTTGTGCAAGACATTTCTAAACTCATTTTAACCGTTATACAAATAATATTACAAATATAAGTTATTTGTTTCAACATACTGCCCATGGGGGGACCTCCGGGTCCACGGGGTGGATAGAACTCCGGTGGTCCATACGGGCCTCTGAGTGGGATGTGTGGGTTTCTGGGGTCCATCGGTGGTGGCATTCTCATTAATGGGGGACCGGGCAGAGGTCCCATTCTTAAATCTGGACCAGGGGGAATTCTCATGTCACCGGGCATTGAATGAGGACCCTGAGGAAATATCTTGTTTACTCGTAAGTATGAAAACTATACATATAGCTGCTACCCAAGATTAGGATTCGGTTACTTACATCTCTATTTTCGTTCTCACTAACTGCGGAGCTGTTTCTCAGAAATGATGAATCTGCTTAAAGAATTAGAAAATAAAAAACAGAACCAAGACGAGAGAGAAAACGAGATTGATAAGTTAAAAGATCTCTTAGGGATATCTCTTATCAACCCGCAATTCTCGTATTTTCCTTTTAATGTTAATGCTGTTACCTGAACTACATAAAACCAGCCAGCAGGAGATTGAATTAAACATAAGTGATAGATAGTAGGATCGTTCTTGCTTAAAAGCAACAGTTGTGTTTGTTTTTCCTAAAGCTGATACAATTCTGACTTAAGTTTGGACATTCCTTTTGTGTTGTTTTTCATTTCCTATCTTTCTTTTTCTTTATTCTTTAGTGTTTGATTTAGTTATTGGTATATTGGTTATTCCTTCCTGTGGTAGTTTCCCTAATGTTATGTCATCATAAGTTTAATCTTGCATTTGTATTGTCTTTTCAAGCTGATAGGAGTGTTCAATGGTCTCATTCTCAAAGTTCTTAATAACAACACATAAGACATTGCTGTGAAGCTGTAGTTTTCCATTCTCTGTCTGGGTTTATAACACCCGATGAATATATTTCTAGTCAGATGAAACTAGACTGAGCTGGACGAAAGAGCATCGAGCTAGATAAAGCTAGATGAAGTCTGAGTTCCAGATAAAGCTCTGGACAGAGTTATATCTCAATGCAACAATGATTTTCTTCCTTTCTATCTTCAGGATTATAATAAAAGAAGATAAATCTTATCTGATCTATCATAAGAGAACTACATTTCATTAACTCATCCTATAAGACTTGTAAAGCACTTAAAGCTTTACAATAAACAATTAATATAATAATTGGCTTTGAATTATTAACTCATGGCAACAAGTTAAATGTTCTTTTAGTTGTTTTGGACAGCTGCATCTGCAAACTAAATAAATGTCAATGTATATAACTACCCTGTAGCACAGAATTACACAGTAGCTCACATGACCTTAATGTGAATAAATATGGGACAATAAAATTAAAAACTCACCTGGTTTGTCACCTAAGTAACCTGAATCAGGATGTGGTGGTCTAGGAGGTAAAGCCCCCATCGGGTAGGGGCCTGGAGGAGGCCTTCTATAAGGCAAACCTGGATCTGGGAGAGGGTGGCCTTCCATACACATAAAAAGGTGTATATATTATTATACAGAAAATTCACAGTTACACTGAAATACCCCTAAAACTCTTTTACGTGGAAACAAACATAAAGGTACAATATAAAAAAAGAATAGTAATAAGGCACTATGAGCAAGTACCTAACAACCAGGATGGCCATGATGTGAATAAGGATATTTAAAAATACACTGGTGTCCTGTGCCTTCACTGTGATACAACTCAAATACTACATTAAACAAGTCAACAATCGATAGACTGACAGCGTTGGGAGGAAATGGGGAACAACAGGGGGCAGTGGAACGAAAACTGACATCACAAGAAAGAAAAATGTTCCAGCTCTGTGGCTCTGTAATGTCTAACCCGGCTGATTCAGAAGATTCTTGTCCCAAACGATTGTAATTTATTTTGCATTAGAGAAGTGCACAATCCATCAACAAATAACAGATCAGTCAACGTAACCCTTTTAAATTAATATTCTCCTGTATTTGAAATAATAAATAAATCATAAATGGTCTTGCTTGAATCATTCTGGACAATCGTCTCCAACCGTAAATAATACAGTTTGTGGCTAAAGCAGTGGCAACATCACTGTACCTGGAGGGCCAGGAGGGCCCCTGCGTTCCCTGTCCCAGGAGGGTGATAGCGAGCCACTATCAGAGCGAGGGCCACTTCGCTGAAAGTCTTGCCCACCACTAGGGGGTTCTAGCACGCCACGGGATACTGATTACATGACAGTAAGTCAAGAATGAATAATTGGGGGGAGTGTAAGAGGGCAAACAAGTGTTGGAGGAGGTTCAGAATGGAAAAAGAAATGGAGACAATAGACAAAAACAAATGAATGGAATATGAACAGATTCATCTATGGGGAAAATAGAGGAACTGAAACTAATGAGATGCGAGATGAGTCTCTAGAATGTCATTACAACAATAACATTTATGCATTTAGCAAATGCTTTTATCCAAAGCAAAGTATATTGCATTATACTATAAAATGTATGATTTTTGAGTATGTCATTCCTTGGATCGAACCCATGTCTGTGGAGATGTAAACACCATGCTCTAAGCATTGAGCCACTGGAACGCTCTACAAATGCTGTAATATATAACTAATATGCGTATCTATCACATGTATGTTTACACTATTAAATCCTATGACCAGGAAGGCATGTGTATACGCTACCTCTAGCAACTGGACCCATTCCAAATTGTGGTGAGAGTCGAGGCGGGCCGTCCATCAGTGTAGGTGGAGACAGGAAGGCCCGCGTTTCTGAGGATGGTCGGCCAAGTGGAGATGGCCCATAGGGAGATCTCTCACCTATGAAGAGTAAATATCAACGTCACTGCTAACTAAACTGACATACGGAGATTTCTAGATCATATTAAACATGTATGTGGAAAGTAGCTGACCTCGAAGTAAAGGTCTACCATCTCGTACGTATGGATCCTTTTCAAGAATTTCCAGTTTAAACTGAGAATCAGTCAATCTGTAAATGTCATTAAAAATGACATGTTGAGATATACAATGTTAAACAACATTACATATATTCTCTGTATGTCAGAGACTGAAGACAAATCTCACCTCTGGCGGAGATTAGCGTTTTCTCTTCTGAAATCTGTTAGATCTCGATCTGCTGCTCTGGCAGCCAGCTGTGAAACAGAAAATACGGAGTATAAACAATACCAGAGATTCATAACCTGTTATCTACTGATGTGAATAAACTGTTGATAGTATAATATAGACTTACCCAGTTATCATGAGCCTTTTTCTCATGAGAAGCAATCTGAAAGCAGGAAATAAAATGAATTAAATACACACAAAAAAAGCATTTCTTATTGCATTTTAGTCTTGTTTTCAGTACAAATATCTAAAACGAATTTAAAATTAATTAAGTATATGTTATTAAGTATATGTACATGTAAAAATATATGTAAACACATTTAAATATTTTACATGTAAGCAAGTTCTTGCATCCTGACTATTTTAAATCCAAGTCTGAAAACCTTAAAGAAGGTTTAAAAGGTCTCACCTGGTTCTTGTAAGCTTGTGATGTCCTTTCCAGCTCCTCCTCTAAGTCTTTGGCTCTTTGTCTGTGTGAAAAGAGCGAAAGAACTTTAAATGTAAACATACTGATTTAGTTTCTCTATCTCATTTCCCGTTCATCTTTAAGGGCATTTCGTTCATTGTGATTGCATGCTTCATATAAAAAAGTTCACAAAATCTGCTCTCACCTGTAGTTGTTGAGCTCCTCAGCAGCGAGACTGATCTTTTTTCCAGCTTTGTTGAGCTTCTCTTCCTTCTGTGAGCGCTCTTTCTCCTCCACTGTTAACATCCTGACAAGAGTCCAACAAATAATTTAGCCAATAAACTTTAAGTGAAGACCCTTTCTTAGGATACAGCTGATAGCGACTGTGTTCAAGTTAACAACCTGTGAAGTTTGAGTTCATTCTCCTGGTACATCTCTGTCATGATCTGCAGTTTTTGCTGGAGTTTCTGGATTTCGCTAGAGTATTTGGCACTTTCAGACTCCAACAGCCCTTTATCTTCTTTAAGTTCCTTAATGCCCTCTGCGATAAGAGTTAATACACAACCTTTAATAACTATTCTAAACTGGATGTCTAATGCAGGTCAAAACTTAAAGATTGCAGTCGTGGCCTAGAGGTTAGAGAGTCAAACTCATGTTCACAAGGGCTCAGGTTCGATTTCCAGGAATGACCAGTAACGGCTGATGTGCCCTTGAGCACGGTGCTCCAGGTGTGTCGATTCACAGCTTGCATTGTACACATTTTGGGTACTACCATAAAGGTCACTTTCACAAACTCTTCATCAATTAGTGTTATTTATAACATTAATAACACAGGTAAACCCTAGTTTATATTGTTTGGAGAGCGGTGGTTGCAAACATCTAAACTGAAGCTATAGTTCATGGCAACCGATCGTTCTGTCTACCTTGGAGATCTTCTTTGGCTTTCATCTCATC
>CM065663.1:1229105-1234105 GCA_033220385.1 Triplophysa yarkandensis | reverse complement strand
TTTGATGTGAATTATCGCTTAACAGTCTTATCGCTTAATAGATTATCTACACTATCCCTTTAATTATTGAATATTTGTGTATTTTATCATTTTAAGTTCCTCACCACTTTGTGTTTTTTCATGTTCCTCAGAGAAAAGGCCTTGATGGTGCTGGAAAGAACTTTTCTTGATTTCAAAATCTGTCGACTCCTTAAGATTTCTCATGTCCTGATCGAAAGTCTGAAATTCTTTTGCATTCTTTATATTCTTCAAAAGACCCTTCTTCTCAGCAACGGACACATCTATGGGATGCCGGATATCACTGATATCAGATCTGTCTTTAGTCATTTGATTTGTGTCTGCCTCTTGAGTGAAGATTTGTGTATTCTCGTTCAGACTGAGACAGGCTCCATGCGAGCACTCCTCTCGACTGCCTCCTGTTTGGACAAAGTTGAATATCATGGAATTTCATACTTTGTAATATTACTAAACCTTATTACTATCTTCTTTAAATAATCAGATTAACAACAGTTAGTCATTGATTCCCATGCAGTATCCCCCACAATTATACATTCCATCATCTGTTATACCCTGAAGGATTATCAAAACTTGAACATCATCTGTACCTGGGCCTTCATCTACTTTCACTTTTGTGTTTCCTTGTGTATAGTTCTCTCTTACAGTGGATAAGACGAAAGACAATTTTTGTAATGCTTGACATTCACTTTTGTTGTCCATATCAGGAAAACCATGACTTTGTCTTCTTGTATCTATATTGTATTTCAGTAGCTCTTCAAGGTCATTAAGTTTAGCAAGATCTTCATGGTCCATGTTTTCGAACCGTCCGATTATGGAATCCAGCCATGATAACTTATGATCTCCGACTATATCAAAAAGATCTTTAAAATGCTGTTCACTCAGATGCGGATGTAGGTTTGGATATTCTTCAGACACTGTTTCTGAGGGTTTATTCTTTGCAGAAGAATCCAACGTTACTCCAGGTAATTCCTCAACAGCTTCCAGCTTCACCGTCTTGTCAACAGGATTAGTCTGAACATGGGTGACACTCTCAACTTTGCTTTGATTATCCAGTATTCTATTTGAAACATCAATCTCCATCTTATTTCTTTCTGTCTCATCATATTCAGTGCCCTGAGGCGACTTTGGATCATTTTCTTCAAATAAATCTTTGGTCAATTTAGCTTCGCTGGAAAATGAACGATCAGTCGGCTCCTCTATTCTAACATTTCTATTGTCAGGATTTGCTTCCTTCTCGAGGTTTTCAGTAAAATTATTTGAATCAGAGAGAGAATTTTCTCTATCGAGTCCACCTTTTGAAGATGCTTCCTGTGACAAATATTCATTCTTCATATGTGTGTTGTCATCAGAATTCAAAGCTTTAAAGACTGAATCTGTCTGTACGTGTTTGGTTTTAAGGTTATTTTCTTCTAAAATCAAACTGGGTTCCTTTGCTTCCTCCATGACCCCATCTGGATGTTCACTTTCAGAATTTTCTTCAATACCAATG
Organism: Triplophysa yarkandensis; assembly: GCA_033220385.1. Lineage (NCBI taxonomy): Eukaryota > Metazoa > Chordata > Actinopteri > Cypriniformes > Nemacheilidae > Triplophysa > Triplophysa yarkandensis. The sequence continues at coordinate 1,232,598 of CM065663.1, read as the reverse complement.
TCTGTCTTATCGGTCTCAAGTAATCCTTCATGTTTTACAATGTTGTTTTCCATCTTTTCATTTATAACTTTTTGTGCTGAATGTGATTCAGATATAAGGTCTAAATGTATATTTTCATCGCTTGTTTCCACCAATTCAGCTTTTTCATGATTGTGAATAGAGGAAGGTTTACTTTCATCAAGAGATAATGAGCTTGTGTTCCGTTTATATTCATAGCTTATTTCTGTTTCAAGTGTTTCTGAATCTGATTGCTTTTCACCATTCTTCATAATATCTTCAGACACTTCATCTAATGGTTTCACGTTTATTTCTGTGCCATAAAGCATACTACTATTCTTTATATCGGTGTCTATGTCTATGTTATCACTATTTCCAGATAAAGGGTTCATGGTTGTTTCAGAATCTGCATTTTTGCTTTGATCGGTTGTGACGATGTCAATTTTAGGGTCAGTGTATGAGTCTTCAAAACCTGATATTTGTTTTTCTGTATCGACTGATTCTGATTCTGTCTGAGGGGCTGTCTCTGATATTTCAGATGTGTGAATATCATCTGAATCAGAACTAACTATAGGGTTTGTGGTAATGGACATTAAAGAAACGTTATGATCCATTTCTTGTTTGTAGTTTAAAGTGTCTGAATCATTTTCTTGATCAGATTGTTTCAACTCATCATTGACATTGTAGGCATTTAAATCATCAGTGTCCATTGAATTATCTGCTGATTTTATTTCAGAGACTTCTGAATCTTTACTTTTTTGTATATCATCATCTTGAAAGGCATCATTCGCATTTTTAATTTCATCAGACTCAACACTAATTCTTTCATGATACAGTTTTTGGGTTTCACGGGTAAGATCCATTGGGGAAGTGATATACTCCAAAACGTCTTCCTTAACTAAATCTACCTGTTTGGTTGGCTTGTCCTTCTCACTTTTCAAATGTCCCTGTTGGGTGCGCTCCACCTGTCTATCTATATGGTCCATATTGTTTTCGCTTTGACCAACGTCTTCTATTAAATTCTCTGTTGATTGTGTTTCAGAGGTTTCTGGAGCTGTGCTATCTTGTTTATCATCATTGAGAGTGCCCGAGTCGTGTAAATGATCATGTATTTTTCCGGTAGCACCAGACTCATCAGTGTCTCTTAAATTCATGGATTTATCTGACTGAATTTCATCAAGATTAAGATCAGACACATCTGTTTGCTCATTCTGTTTCTCCTCTTGTTCTTTCTTACCTCTATCTTCATCCTTTGTTGTTTGGTCATTATCTTGTTCCACATCATTCTTTACGACTGTGTCTGACTGAAACGGAAGCTTAATGTTATCAAGGACGGACGAAAAGCTACTGACTGAAAACATAGATGACGAGCTTGGCTCCGGCTCTTTGTTCCCATTGTCTTCAGTGTTTGAAGCAGCACTTTCTCCTTCTGTCCCATTGTCTTTATCCTCATTACTTTTAGATTGCACATCAATTTTAATATCTGTAATTCCATCGGAGGTAGGTCCATGCCACCCTGCCTGTGGTTTCTCTTCTGGTTTTAAAGCACGGTCCCCATTCTTGACACTGTGATCTGGGCTGTTTTCCTCTTTCAGCATATTCTGAGTTGAATCAACAGATGGGTCAGGATGGGTCTGCTTGTCCATGTTTGTGTTTTCACGTTTGATCTCCACTTCAGGTTTGCTTTCACCATCCTTAGCAATGCCCAGTACATCCATACCCATACTTATCCAGGACGTAGACTGCTGAGATGAGGGTTCCTTCTCAACTTTCTTTATGTCCTGAGTATCAATCTTGGAGTCCTTGAATCCAAAAGCATTGGTCAATTCACCCCTGATCCATCCGAATGTTCCAGGGTTCGTCTTCTCATCTGGGTCGTTCTCCTCGATGTTCATTGATATTTTTCTGCTTTTGAAGGGTTCTTGGTCGCCGCTGTTTTCCTGGTGTTCTTCCATGTTTTTTTGCTCATTCCTGCCAAACAATCCACTAACAGCAGAGCCTATCCAGGAAGACCCACCTTGTTCTGCCGTCTTGGGGCTGTTTTGATCAGAGACTTCTGGAACAGACATCTGGCCTGGGTCAATTTCTTCAGTGTGAACGAGTTTATCAGGAACTTTATGGATTTCTGCTTCGTGAGGTTCTTGAGTCACATCTTCCAGATCATCAAAGTCAGGGTTGCTGTCAATAACTGACCCATTTTCATCAATGCAAAAGAAGTCGTATTCCTGTGGACCAAATTTACAATAATCAACACTTATGTCCTTGGCACATGCTTTTCTAATAATAAAGTGATCATTTCAACGGATTTGATTCGATTCTTCATGTATATTAAATCATTTTATTTTGACTATGAACTTTTATACCAAAATGTGCTAGTTAAATGAAACAAACTAATTCATTTAAAAGTATCAGTATTGTCAGGTGCACATTAATTGTGTTAACATAACAGTATACTTTGTTTATTGCTTATTTAAAACACAAAATTGAATCTTATTTATAGAACAGATTGTTTAGAATTAATTCATTTCAATTGGACAATTATAACTTGTAATACATAAAACATATTTGATTCTTATTATTCGATAAATGTTATTACCTGTGTGGGCACCTGGATTTCCTTTTTCTCATCAACGAAACGCTGATCAACTTTGACGGCATCTTTGGGGAACAAACCAAAAAGTTTGCCTTTCTAGAAAATAAGAAAAAAATATCTATTTGTAATACATAAAATGGAAAACAGATACATGCGCAAAAAGCATGGAATACAATAAAAAGCGTTAAGACCTTAAAATAGTGTACTCATATTTATATTGAGAACAAATAGCAACATTAAATGTAAATGTAAACATTAAACAACATATCTTAAAATATGTAAAAATGTTGACTTACACTTCCAGCCCAAAGATCACTTCTTTTTCCAGTAAGTTTGTAGTAAACTGTTATTATATCTCCTTTTCTGAAGTTCAGAAAGTGGCAGTCTTGAGCGTGGTGGTCTCTGTAGGCCTTTACCCGACTCATCATACCTTAAGCAATAGACATTTATTCAGAGAGCTTGAATAAAATGAGTGCAATAGTAAAGTGGTAATCAAACAACATATTGTTAGTGACTGCATTTAACTTCTTAAACGAATATCACATTAAAACAATCTTACTTGCACATTCTGGGTCTCCACATACTTTGTAGTCTGATATCAAACCAACACATTGGTGTAAAACCCCAAGACCAACAAAAATCCAAATAAATGCATGAACATCTGCCATGTTTGTATATATCCAGCAATTCTCTTCATCCCATTAGATCCATTCCTTTAAGAACCAGAGGGAAAGGGCTTAATCCAAGCTAGGTCCCTTTCCGTTTGTCTTTTGAGAGATTGACCAAGCTGTAGTGATCATAGTCTGACAGACCGAGATTGGATTAGAGGTTACTGACAGTAAATGATTAACATCACAGCATGCCACATCAGTGACGCACTTTAGCTTTAAACTATTGATCAAA